>JAPMLY010002219.1:0-18910 GCA_026401115.1 Tetraselmis chui | reverse complement strand
TAGCTAGGTTGATCACCGACCTCTAACGACGGGCGCGGGCCGCGCATCGTGGAGATAGCGACATAGTATTTACATATTTTCATCGAAGCGATGGGCCATGTTTGTCCATGTATGATTTAAATTTTTTTGTTCATGCCGACGGTTAGAGATGGACAAGGAGACCCCCGGGCGTAAAACCATATTCCTAAGACCTAAATGGCAGTATTGGGTACGCCCTGAAACAACAACCAACATATCGGAACTTGATAATATTTTTAAACAATTTCTAATTTCTGAGTTGCGCCCGCCGGTCGCCAAGAGAAGAGCGCCAACTAGAATGGCATGTCGTACGCACTTGATTTTCTTGCCGCGTGCCCGAAAGCACAGCCAAGGATCCCAGGCGGGGGACCTATTGCGCATGAGGGACGGCTGATTTTTACTACAAGCACCTTGAAGCGCGGGTCGGTGGCCTTTGAATCTTGCGCATATCAAAGCGTGAAATATGGCGGAAGCTCTCAAAGTACCCAAACGCGAGATGCAATTTGGCATACAACAAACGGCACGCCATCATGGCATCATGCGGCATGAAAAGAGAAATGCCGTGAATAGAGGATATATAGTGCGGTGGTTGTTGGGCGTATTGGTGAAACGATTGTGCGGGGAGCAACTGTCGAAGGGTTGCTAGCCCCGTGCGGGTGTAGCAGATGTTGAAGCCCTAAAGAAAACTTTAATGGCTGAGAGCATGGATGCGGTCAGACAGTGGATTTAACATGGAAACCGGCCGGTAGGTGAAAATCAAAGAAAATGTTATATTTAATTGCGGACATGGCTTTCATTTGCAACTTTGTTTGCCTCAGTCGGACACCGTACGGCAAAGTAAGGGATTTTTAAGAGTGCTAAGTTGTGCTATTTTACGAATTTCCCACCCACGTAGTGACGATACATGTCAACACAGATAACACGTATACATGCTCCCAAGTCTACGGGCAACAAGCCGGGATCACAAAAATCGCATAATATGTCGCCGATTTTGGGAGTATCTAGCAGCCAAAGTTTGAAAAAACCAAATTCATGTGGCAGTTTGCCTTCAAAGAGCTGATTGCAAACACAAATGTGTTATGTTCTGCTTGTTGGTGCTGTGACTGCAGGTGGAAGTGCGGATGGAGGGAAAGATGAAAAGATGTTCGATTGTCAGTGTTTCATAGTCGATTGCAATCAAACAAACCAATTGCTAAAAGGTTATGTCACCTCACTCTATTGCATTGGGCTTAAATAGGTTTCGCCTAGCTAACTTGCACTTGCTCTCGCTTGGTCCTCTTGCGAGATGCTAGGGCTCTCTAACGGTTGCAAACAAACAAGCAACGCGGCTCGTCTGCATTGGGAATCTCGCCCAGCGCGTCGTCTACCAACTCATGTTTATTGTGTGTACATTTACGTACGAGGGGGTACATGTAGCACATCACGCATAAATAACCTCGCTAAATTGCAGGAGCGACGTACCCACGATGTACGTCCTTGGAAAAGCACGAATTGGATTTGTAACGAGTACATACACAATGTACTACATTGTATTGTTGCATGATTGTACTCGTCACATTCCGGGGCGGCCGAATCTAGGCATGCTTAAAAATCACGGGCCAGGCCGCAAACTCTTATGGGTCGGATCGCAGCCGCGACGGGCCTCTTCAATGTCTCGTTCCCCCTTTAAGGATTAATTGCATCGTCAACACTTGTTTCGGCCCGCCCTTTCAAAGACCTAAAGCATAGTTTAACTCCAAAAATCATACATGCTACACAACCGTCCTCCGAGAAAAGCCATACTTTATTGGTAACGAACTTTATGGGTAGAGTGTATTCAACATTACATTCGCGTGATATTTTCCCAATATGATATATTTATCCCATAGCGTTGCCATAGCGATAGTCCCTACTCCATACGTGCATGTACTCATCAAGGCATGAAAGCTATGACCTCCCTCCCCTCATCCCTCCACCACCATTTTGTGAAATTCAATTATATATCTTTTAAGCAATGTCACTATGTGATTTTGACGGAAGTTGCCATTCTCTTGTCAACTTCCTGCCGGTACGCAAAATCGTACGGACAATAAGAAATGTACCCGAATAACGTTGTTGACATTGGGAGCTCTCCCCGAAATTGCCATTCTCTTGTCATTCAAAAAACATTAGAATAGACATTAATGGGAATAGAGCGGGGGCACATATTCATCAAAACTCATGCTGAATTTCGAGGAATTATAGGTGAGCCTACTTTCCTATTTGCTAGGCGCGCAACTTCCTTCCCAACGCGACTGCCCGCTCACACTACCTAATATGTCGCTGCCTCTACCATTGCAAGAGCATCACAACCTCCCATCATATAGGGATCGCCGATTTAGCACCGCTTAGAGCTCTAGCAAGGGCTCGCGACACATACCGCACGGGTCAAGCGATTCGCTTGACCCGTACGGTGTGTTCGTTTGACGGCGGAAGCGGATAAATGTTGTTTGATTGGCTCGTTCACGTAGCGACAGATTCACTCGCCTTAAATTTGATTTAACAACGCTTACCTGTACTTTGCAGGTAAAAAATGTCATATCCTAGCCATTTAGCTAAGTGCTAGTATCTGACATTATTTATTTCCTCGAAATGGTACCTGTATCTTAGCGATATTCAGTGACTCTTTTATGGTCATCACGGCAGTACAACTGTATCGCCGTATTTTCCCTCGACAGTACAGAGTTACTTCTAGATAGTTTTTTTTTTTTTTGGATGTCACTGGATTATGTTTACAAGAAGAACCAGATGAGCATTGTGCTTCTAGATATTGTGCTTGTGCATTGTGCTTCTAGATAGTTCGTCTCTAGATAGTTCAAAGAGCTTGTGCGATAAGGTTAGATAGACGGTACAGGTAACCTCAGTTAACATGTACCACTAGTAATAGTTTGGTTTAGTTAGCAGACAGCACAAGCTACAGGTTCTAAGGCCGTTTCTAGAACACCTGAGGTGTGGATATTTAAGACGGGGACTTACTGGTACAGGGGAAGACCGGTACAGAATAGAATTACGCCACACCCAGATTGTAAGAAACCATGTTCCAAAGACAATCTTATTAATTCTCTCTACGCTGTATAATTAGATCCAGAGATTAGGTTCTACTATTAGTCTAAGGTTGCCAACTTAGCCTAACCAAAGTAGCACCTCACACGTGGTTTCGGAGCCTCAAAACAGCTAGACGAGACGAAGATGTCTAACCGAGCAGGAGAGAGACTACCAGAGGAAGTTGATGGTCGACCAGAGGGGGCGCCTTCTGGGCCGACACAGCCGACGTCGACAGATGGTGGAAGACATACAGTGCGAGAAGGATCGAGTCCCACGATGGAGCCTATGTCGGTACACATCACCGAGATGCTTTAACGACTAAGTAACAGAGTTGACACTTTTTCGATTGATCAATCTCAACTGCGTGACCACGTCGACCACGGTTTCAGACATTTTGAAGGACGAGTGAACAGAAGCCGAGAAACGGAGAATTTTCTTCGAGGAGAACAATTGAGATCGGAGAGGACGCGAGAGATGCCAAGCATGATGCCGAACGATGTCAAACCAGCCAAGATCAAGAGCATCGCTACGACTAACATCGACGAGCTGAGAAACTGGTTCCGACATGCACGAGGGTATCTACGGTATCACAGCGTTAACCCCGAAGAGCAAAGAGGAGTGTACTGGGTATCTGGCTTTCTGGAAGGACCACTATCGAAGTGGTGGTACTCCCAAGTTGCGCAGACTGGAGATGAAGTCGGTGGAGGATTTTCCGGAGTTTCCGAGATGGAGAAATCCTTAATTCAGGAATTCTGCGGAAGAACACCGGCGGAACAAGCGAGATTGAATTTGGACAAAGCAAGACAGAAAACGTGGAGTTTTCTGAGTGCAGTGGAAGTAAGCAGTACGAACTTGTGCTGTACTGCGCACTGGAACGGAGCGACAGAAAATGCAGGTTTTCTAGGCGCGTAGCACCAGGCTAAAAGGCAGCGACCTGTGGGTCGCTCGCCATTCTCTCTCGAGTGACACTGACTGGCAATCTTGCCTCCCCCTCTCACTTACGAGTCGGTTTGATACTTGTTCCCCCTTAACTTTGTCTAACGACTTTGTTGCCCCCTGTGCGGCCACACCACAGGTGCTACTCGTACCCGTCGGTGATTTCGAACGCGTGGATCTGGGCCAATTTCCATCCTCGGGCCTACTTTTTATCGCGTGCGGCATTTTGTGAGGCAACGCCGTCACTCACCATAGCGGTTGGTCGCTTGAATGTTGGACCACGTCCTACCGTGCTTCTCATGGTGACTCCGTGAGGTATGCTTCGTCCACCGCTGCGTATGACTGGGAAGTTGCACGGCTTATAGGTGCCAATGCTGTTGCACAATAACACAGCCGGAAAGTCCCGGTACGGTCATTTCCGTTACAGGCGGGCCGGGGCCGCTAATTGATCTGTCCAAATTCACTGTTCGCGTTCGTTCATCTGAATAGTTCATCTGAATATCTCTTGTTGAGCGGCAACTAGCTACACGATGCTAGTGTATCGCTTGCGAGTGTCATGTCGCACACTTGGTGAAGCGGCCACTTTCGCCCCTTTTTACTATATTATTGGGTTTTTAGACGGCGGTGCTTCTAACCGCACCGGTCGGCGCCCGTTACTCCCATCCCGGCCGCGTAAATACGACGAAGCGAGTGTTCAACATATATTGGCGACTAAAGACACGGACTTAGCGCTAGACACGCCTCGTCGGGCACACCGGGACCAGATTAACTAGTTCCTGTTGCGTGGTTCCCCCTGCATACCGTCTCGTATGACGGTCTGACGTTCTTGGCCTTGGGCTTCTAGAAGTACAACACCTTAAGAGTCCTCAGGTCCGCCGTACGGCTACCTACACCCACGATACGTGGCCGTGAGTCTCAAACACACGGGTGGTATGGCGTTCCTACCCTAGGTAGTGAAATACTATGTAGTGTTGTTCTGTAGTCTATTGCTTGTCGCGAAGCACTTGCGTTACGGAAATAATATCATTTTCTGGAATCACGTGTATAATGGTGGGGTCGAGGACGTGCAGGCACGTTCAGCTATCTATACGATTGTATGCTAGCACGGGGTCGCCCGGTAGTACCGAAAGGCTTGGGGTTTGTAGGTTCTGGGGAACAAGAACCGAGCTGGTCGCTCGCGAGTGTTGCATTCCAACACTGACGGTGGTGGCTTGAAGATAGCCCTTATTTGGCCACCTAGTATAATTGCATATCTCCTTGGTTACCAGGACATTGATCTCGATTGCGCACCGCCTAAAAAATTTCTCTGTGTGATTCCGCTCTCTCCGCGCTCGACCACTTCATATTTATTATGCGTATGTTCATCGTTTTTGCGTTCGTAGCTTGATGGGTGGATAATGATCTGCTAAACGTACTCTCCGTAGCAATCATGCGGGCTCCAGCCCTCCGTGGTGTTGATATGACGAGCTGGCCAAGATGTGCCGAGCTGTATTCCACCCGCTTTTTCCTTATATGGACACGTGAAAATATGCGCTTCCCGTAGCATTTTTAGTGAGCTTGGCGATCCCGGATGGTTGTGATTAAGCACCAAGTGCGTCATTGATGTGAATCAATTATCACCACCTATTCTCGTAAACTTGTGGGTGACGTTTGCTTTCATCAATATTTTTTTTATACCCACGCTCGGATGACCATCCTGTATCTTCATATTTGTGATTGACCCACTCCAATTTGGTGACTTTCGTAATGTGTGAAGTCTCGTAGTAGAAGTGGCTCGTAAACTCCTTCCATGTAGAGGACATTTGTGTGAGCCCTGTGCTTGCGGACGACACGACTCTGTGATGTGGACCACTCACTTTTCAATAGTCCGGCTATGACTGCCTATGCGGTCACTACACGGCATTACATGATTTTAACTAGTGACTAAATAGTCGGCGAATGTTTTACGCTCTTTGTGCCTTCCGAGTAATTAGGCGAGCTCCGCGCTCACGTGAGATCAAAGGGTATCGTTCTCACCTACGGCTTAGCTTCGCGTGACATTGCGTGGTGCATGTCAGCCCACTACACCAAATGAGTGTTGCCCCTGCCCATTCATTTGTTCGAAGGGATGTTGTACATATGCCGTACGCTCTTATAAGGCTAATATGTGGACTCCGCTCGCGGGTGTTACGTGTCGCGAATGTACACATGCGCTAAGACATGGAAGGGCTAGCCGTCCGGTGCTTGTCGCTTTATTGGGGGTTTTTGGAACTATATACGGTGAAGTTGCTTGCACAGGGTTGCTTTGAATGAATGCGCCTTCCACCGCGACGGCTTTTGTTACGTTTTTCCCCATACACATGGACGTTTGTTTGTGGGACGTGGCCCACTTTCACGGTTGTCGCTTCGCAAGGGCGTTACTTCGCCGCGCGCGTGTGTGTGTGCACATGTGTTTGCTCTTCATATTCGGAACATATTTGAATAAAGTTCGGCCCACCACACGTGGCGGCCTGTGCAATTCTGCGACCATGGTTATCCCGTGCAATTACGGCTTACGAGACTAGTGGCTGTTGTGTGCACTCTTTATGTTGGCGACATGAATGGAGTAAGGCCCACCGCTGATGGTGACCTGTGAGCTCTGGCTCGGACGCATGAGATTGTTTCGTCTCGGAATTCTGCGACCTTGATTTCCATGTGCAACTATTGCGTGTGAGGCTAGTGTTTATTGCGGTTACCCTTCATGTAGCATCATGAATGGGGTTAAGCCCGCTGTTCGTGGTGACTTGTGCTTGAGCTCAGGCTCGGATGAGACGGTATCATTCAGAAATTCTGCGATCTAAATTCCCCGTTGCGATTAACGCGTTCGAAGCTAGTGGTAATCATTTTAACAACCAACCTCGCCCACAACGTTCCCCTCTATAGGGCGACATATAGTCAGACCCTAATTCCGCTGTTAATCAACGTGCTTAGTACGAGTACTAAATGTAAGGCTTTATATATTCCCTTTGGGGCTGTCTCCTTACGGTAGCTTGTACATATCTTTAACACTCTAAGCGAGTTATTCTCTCTACATTTTCTTGATACAAGGTAGAGCAAGACCGCACTGTCGCGGCGTCACAAGAAGTTCCGGCATGGATGGGACTGTATCATCCGGTAGGCCTGAAAACTATGCTACCCAGTGTAATTAAACACATGCAAGGACACTCTATTTGTGTTGTTTTCTCTACATGTTCGTGATACATGGTAGAGCCAGACCGCTCTGACGCGGCGTCTGAAGAAGCTCCGGCTTGGATGAGACCGTATCATCTGGTAGGCCTGCGAACTAGGCTACCCCGTGTAGTTTAACGCATGTAAGGCTATCTGTAACACTCGAACTGTGTTGTTTTCTCTACATGTTCGTGATACATGGTAGAGCCAGACCGCTCTGACGCGGCGTCTGAAGAAGCTCCGGCTTGGATGAGACCGTATCATCTGGTAGGCCTGCGAACTAGGCTACCCCGTGTAGTTGAATACCGCTGAGGCTAATGGCCCACGTGCCAAGTTTGTGCTAGGATTGACGTATAACTGTTCATCACTTCAACCTTGTCACTTGCAAGCTGGAATGCCCACTTGCTACGGTAGTACACAACAATAAAGCTATAGATTGTTGTAGAACCACGGTTATAAGACACGCTTAGAAACTAAGGCTCTTATGAAACCAACATGCAGAGCCTATCTCGTCTCATGCTCTGGTGATACTAGTAAGCTTGCTGCGATGTTTTCTCTTCACGTCCTTACTCATGAATGGAGTCGGGCCCACCTCATATGGTTCCTTCATAGAGCGTAGGCTCTTGTGATACTAGTAGTGAGATGGTTGCGATAGTTGTTCTTCACGTTAGTACACGTTAATGAAGGCAAGCCCACATGATCTGGTTCCCTTTAAGACCTTAAAACGTAAACATAATAACCTCTCGGTAAATACATATAGAGGCCACCCAGTCCACGGTTGTGATGTGTTGTTTACACCCGGTGTACGCGCGCAACAAGCTGCTAAGACAGCACGCGCTAGCCCCGGTGGCCGTCCACGTCCCAATCGTGTAGGCGATCCTCATGGACGCCGTAGCAAATCCATGTCCCGTATCGCCGTATCGCAAATTTACATGTCCCTTGTCGCTCTGACGGCGCTTTCGGAGGTGGCGCTTAGAGCGCGTCCCTCTTCGTACCTAAACAATACTAAGCCCCGTCCATCTCGCACCTATACGGGGCGATTGACAATAAGAACCATGCTTTCTTAAGGTGCTTACGGACACCTTCAACAGAGATGCCCGAATGCAGCCGCCAAACATGGATAATCATAAAGTTAACACGGTTTGACTTTGATTCCCCTGCGGGTCTGACCCCCGCCGAATGGGCGTATATATATATATATATATATATATATATATATATATATATATATATATATATATATATATATATATATATATATATATCTGTGGCACTTTGAGTGCATAGTTTTCTCCATGTTCGTGTTACATGGGAGAGCCAGACCGCTCTGACGCGGCGTCTGAAGAAGCTCCGGCTTAGATGAGACTTATCATCTGGTAGGCCTGCGACCCAGGCTACCCCGTATAATTAAACGCCTATGAGGCTCCGGGCCCTCGTGCCGGGTTAACTATGTTCCTTGTGTGCCATAATTGACGCATTATGTATATAACATATATTCAACGGCAAAGAACAATAATTCACACAAAAAATATTGATTAATATAGGACCACGAGTGTCCGACGTGCTTAACCGCTACGGCTCTTACGAGCCTGACTTTGAAGCCTTCCTAGTACCCGCACGACAAATTATAAGTATGCGCAACAGGAGTCGCTTGAAATTGTACATACTGTTTGTACACTACCTTCTTGCTCCGCAGGGTTGGTAATTAGTTTTCAAATCGGTAGAATTCGTTGTAACCTCTGTAATATTTCGCACACGACCTCTGGCTCCGCCGATCTTGCTAAACTCTCGGTCAGTACACTCTGAGCCTACCCAACAAGTGAGTTGTCGTATCAGGTCCTGCCTGATTGCATGGTGTAGTGCATAGAAAACCTCGGTCCTGAAGTATGCAAACTATTTTCGAGAACAATTATTGGAGCTTCCTCACCGTCATGAAGAAGATAACGTACATGACTTCTAGCGCGGTTTGAGACCCTCGTTTCATAAGGAGGTTGCCCTGAAACACCCTAAGACCCTACACGAGGCGATTCAAGCAGCTCTGCGAGCGGAGGCAGCGGAGACCAAGATTGAGACGACCCAACGTTCGACAGGCCGACTGAACGCCATCGAAGAAGACAACGACTTTTCAGAGGCAGCGGAGGAGATCGACAGTGAGTCGGAGGAAGATTCGCATGGCGCGACCGAAGAAAAGCCGCGGGAGCTGTACGAGATTAGACGCCTCACTCAAGAGGAGGTCGACAGATTTAATAAGGAGGGCAAGTGCTTTATTTGCCACAAGAAGGGACACATCGCTATCGACTGCCCAGACAGAAAGAACAAGAAGAACGACAGAACGAGGAAATCCCGGCCGGGAAAGTGAGACCTGAGTCGGCAGCTCGCGGCAAGCTGCAGGATGAGGTTTCGTCTCCTACAGCGACTCAGGAAGAGATCGGAACAGAAGAAGTACGAGACCCGTTACCTCAAACGACATTGAGGCCAGTCTTTAGGGGCAAGGACTTTAGCGACTGGATGATGAATAGGGAGTATTTCCTGAAGTACTCTCAGACCTACGGACCTTTCGACTTAGATGGAGCTAGCGATAATGACGGCCTTAATTCTCAAGTGGCGGAGGATGTTTGCTGTCCGGCGCGCCCATTTCAAGAGAGAGATTTACAGAAGTACCGGAGAATTTGGCTAAATGCGCCATTTAATGAATTAGAAGATTTTTTGGGCCATTATTTGCGGAGTAAACTGCTTCATCCCCATCTGAGAGCGGTTATAGTGGTTTCAAAATGGAGGGCAAAACCATGGTTCAAGCTGTTGCGAAATTTCCGACTTGTCAACGAGCTGGCGGCGAAAGAACATGTGTTTACCTGCCCTACCAACGACGGAATAGCAGGAAGAAGGCAAGATGTTGGACCGACAAGATGGACGACGCAAGTCTACGTCGACGACACCGATCGAGTTCGATTTCTGCCTCGGAACCTACAGAATCCCCCGAAGACCTACTGGACTCACTCGGCGACTCTTGTTACCGATGGCCGACGAGTGTTACTAGCGAAAGAGGACACTCGCATGGTCTGGTTTCCTGGTGGCAAACAAGACATTGAAGACGCGACCCCGGAATGCACAGCAGTGCGAGCTCTTACGGAGACAACTGGATTTAAGGTGAGCGAAACAAATTTACGCCTTTTAGGGACGGAGTCTTCCGGACAGAATAAGCGCTACGTGTATATCGCTCGCGTTCGACCCGGATCGATACCGGACGCTACGTCAACTTCTCAGGCAGTATGGGCTACCTGGAAGGAATTGATTTCGGCACGGCGTACGGGTTATCTAGTGCGTGGAGACCAGCAGTTCCCTCTTCGTTACGAGACTTTCGGGAAACCGATCGACGGGTGGATGAACAAGAACCTCCGACTAGAAGACATTGTTCCTGCGACGCTGCATGTATCCACAACCCAGTCATGAACAAGTCTGTTTGTGTTGGGAGGCACCTTACGCGGACATCGATGCCTTATTTTGGTTGACTCTAGCGCTTCGGAAAATTTTTGCAAGGCTGAGTGGGTACGGGAGCATCACACTCCGACGGTTACTGGAGAGAAATACCGGATAAAATTGGCAGATGGTAGTACAACTACGACTCGCCAGCGACTACGGAATGAAGTGCTCACAGTAGGGACCCTGGATATACGTCTGGACGCAATTATGACAGAACTAGATAAATTCGACATCATCCTCGGTCAACCTTGGTTACAAGCCGTCAACCCGGATATAGATTGGTCTACTAAAACGATTCGCGACCGAAAAACTGGTGAAGCTATGGTGTCTGGCGACGAGTACACCGTACCTGTGGCAGTACATCACTTGGAGGCGGATGCGATGGCAAAGCTGCTTAGACAACAACCAGCAGACCTCTTCGTGATTGGACTACGAGAAGTACAAGACGCGGTCGACGACATCAATATTGATCAACAACCTGAGTGGACGACTTCGTTACGAGATTCCCTGAATGAGTTTACGGACATTATCAAGGAGCCTGACGGTCTACCGCCAACTCGCGAGTGCGACTTTGAAATTAATTTGGAGTGCGATGAACCACCTAAGGAGCGAACGTACAGTATGTCACCAGCAGAACTCCGGGAGGTTCAGGTACAGTTACAAGACTTACTCGCAAAAGGCTGGATTCGTCCGTCTAAATCTTCGTACGGTGCCCCGATTTTATTTGTACGCAAGAAGGATGGTACCATGCGCATGTGCGTAGACTATCGGAAACTCAATGACCTTACGAGGAAAGACCGAACACCGTTACCCCGGATTGATGAATTACTCGACTCGCTATATGGGGCTCACTATTTCAGCACGCTGGACCTATATAAAGGCTATCATCAAGTTCGAGTCAAGGAGCGCGACATACATAAGACATCATTCCGAACTCATTACGGATTGTTCGAGTACTGCGTTCTACCCTTTGGACTTTGTAACGCCCCAGCTGGATTCCAAGCGATGATGAATCGAGTTTTGGCCCCGTATCTAGGCAAATTCTGCGTGGTATATTTTGACGACGTGCTGATCTATAGTAAGACGGCCGACGAACACCTCGAGCATATCCGACTCGTGTTACGAGAGCTGCAGCGACACCAGTTGCATATCAAACTCTCTAAGTGTTACTTCGGACGATCGAGCGTCAATTTCCTTGGGCATGTGGTGGAAGCTGGACAGATCTGAATGGCCCCGACCGAAATCTGGGACTTGCTGGATATTACCGGGGGTTTATCAACCAATTCGCAACCCTAGCAACCCCATTAACGGACCTGACCAAGAAGACACCGGAATTTCGTTGGACTCCTCAAGCCGAGTCAGCATTCGAGCAAATTAAAGACGCGATGGTACGTGCACCAGTCCTGGTAATTCCTGACACTTCTCCTAATGCAAGGTACACACTGTACACAGATGCTTCTGGATTTGCAGTAGGAGCTGTGCTGTTACAGGACCAAGGTATTGGATTACAACCTGTTGCGTACCATGCTCGAAAGATGAACAAGCATGAGGTACACTACCATGTCCACGAACAAGAGCTACTGGCAGTTCGCGACGCTCTACTGAAGTTCCGTTGCTACTTAGATGGCGCGGCGGGATTTACAGTAATTACGGACCACGACACGTTGCGACACTTCTTTCGGCAGCGCGATTTGTCCACTCGACAGGTGCGATGGCTTCAAGTTTTAGCACCTTACCAGCGACAGATGGACATCGTATACAAGAAGGGAGCAGTCAACCAGGCAGACGCTCTGTCTCGCCGACCTGACCTGAAGGACTCATTACAGAAGCTGCAACTGTTACGCGATTGGACCAACGACGAAGCATAATGCGAGTTACACGCACAGATTTTTTCCCTGGAATCCCGGTTACATCATGACTCTGGACTTCATGCGGAAATCAAAAGTGCTTATGATTCGGACAAATATCTGCTTACCCGGAAATCTCTGCCTACCTGGTGACGGTGGTACGTCACTAGCTGGTACGTCAATCTAATGGACTCTTGTACGCCTACGGGACAAGATTGTATGTTCCGAACGTCTCTACATTGCGATCAAGAGTACTTTACGAACTACACGACGCACCGACCGCGGGACACCCTGGTATTATTCGACTATTGGCAGCAGTGACCCGGACGTTTTGGTGGCCTAACATGAAGCGGACAGTGCAACACTATGTACGCAGCTGTGTTACCTGTCAACGCAACAAGGCAGCGCGACACAAGCCTTATGGACTCCTTCAATCGCATGAGGTACCGACCAGGCCCTTTGAGCATGTATCGCTTGACCTGACTACGGACCTTCCTGAGTGCGATGGGTATGATGATGTGGTGGTATTCGTCTGTATGCTTACGAAACGGACGATTGTCGAGCCAATTACGAAAACGATTACAGCGGAACAATTAGCAAAAGTTATGCACCGCGCTGTTTTTCGGCATTTTGGCTTACCACGGAAATTAATATCCGATCGAGATCCCCGGTTTATGAGCGACTTCTGGCAAACCCTATTTAGGGTTGTTGGCACCAAGCTTAATATCTCTACGAGCTATCATCCCCAGACAGATGGCCAAACCGAACGAGTAAACCAGACATGGGAGCAAGTCATACGATGCTATGTGCACCCCTTGCACGACGACTGGGTTCAACACCTTACCAACGTGGAGTTCGCGATCAACGCAGCGGTTTCTGCGTCAACGACTATGTCTCCATTTAAGGCGACGCTAGGATTCGAGCCGACATCTCCAACGACGGCTACATTTGAAGATAACGAGCCTAGCCGTACTTTACCGGAGCAAGCAGTGAAGATTTTGGTCGAGATGCACAAATTTGCCCACGACTGCGTCAAAGCAACCCAGGCACACATGCAAGACGCTGCAAATCGGCACCGGTTACCAATACCTTTTACAGTTGGCGACAAGGTTAAGCTCAAGGCGACAAATCTACGGTTTGTACAACAGCCATGTTCTAAACTACGCGACCGCTACATTGGACCGTTTCTCATTACGGAGGAAGTTTCCCCGGTTGCATTTCGGCTTAAGCTACCCCCTGGAGTACGGATTCACGATGTTGTACACGCCAGTCTACTGGAAAGATGGAATTCAGAACCAGAACATGCCAACAGTGCACAGCCAATTCCGATTGTGCACGATGCGAAGCGATTTGAAGTCGACAAAATACTCGACGTGGCTTTTAACTCCAATGGCACGGGACTTTTGCTTAAGGTCCGTTGGGCAGCACCGTTCAACGTACCTAGCGAGGACACTTGGGAACCCATGCGAGGAGTCAACCACTTAAACATCTTTTCCGAATTCCTTCGAACAGATGTTTATCGAGAATTTTCTGGCACCCCTGACTTTGTCAGATTTCGCAATCGCTGGCATGCAAGAACCCCCAAGAAGCCAAGACCCTGAGTATTGCACAGCGAGGACGCTGGTGCTTAAGGAGGGGAGAGTGTCATATCCTAGCCATTTTGCTAAGTGCTAGTATCTGGCATTATTTATTTCCTCTAAATGGTACCTGTATCTTAGCGATATTCAGTGACTCTTTTATTGTCATCACGGCGGTACAACTGTATCGCCGTATTTTCCCTCGACAGTACAAAGTTACTCTTATATTGGTAAAATATTGGGGTTTAACGGTTAGTAAACGTACCATGTTGAGTCCGCCTAAGGCAACGCGCGGAGACAAAGCGTCACAAGCGCAGTAAATTGTCCGCGGCGGACGCCCACCTACTTTACCTATAAAGCAGCTCCTCTAGCTGGTAGCAGCCACCTTCTGCCTTTGCGCTCGCCCATTCGGCTCGCGCAACAGGCATCGTAGCTCTCGTAGCTGCGCAAGGGACAGCTTACCCTCGACCGCGTCTACCACGGCCGAGACTCTTTACCTTGCTCGAATATACGATGGCTACAGACAGACAAGTCGACGACGAAATTCGCGACGCGCCGGAATTTGTTACATCAATAGAATTCAAAGAACATGAGCAACGCTTACTCGCTAACGCGGCCGCTTCAGAGGAGCGACTAAATGGCCGTTTTCAGCAAGCCTTTACCGAACTAACGGCTACGCTTAGCTCGACCATCATCACTCAACTAGCAGCAGCAAAGCAAGTCAGCACACAGCTAGCCAGTCCCGTCGGCGTAAACGACACGCCGAAGGGTGGAATTGCGGAGCACGACGCCCGCAGCGCCCAGCTGCCGACCGAGCTACCCTCGATCGACCCCACCGTGCGACCCCTGGCCCCAGCCCCAGCGACGACGGTAACCCCAGCAGCCCTGCCAGATGAGGACTACCACATCGACACAGAGCTATGGGGACCCTACATTGCCCCCGGCCTCGAGCTACCCCCCCGACATCTCAACGGCCCACAAATCTGGAAGCTCACCTGTGACACCTACCGCCACCTCTCCGCCCGCCGGCACAACGCCACGCTCGAAGAATACCGCGCCACGGCCTGTCACGCCGCCTACGCCGCCTGCGCTAACACGGCGAGCTTATCAGCTCTGGAAGACATTCAAAATTATCCCAAGGACTCACCGGAATTCGCGGCGGCGGTCGTCACCCTGCGTCAAAGCAACCACACCCACAGCGCGCTCGAGGAGGCCGCCCGTGTGCGGATATCCCACATCCGACACACCAAGGGCGGAGGGGAGACGAGCGATTCGGACCGCGTTTTCGCGGAACTCGCCTACGAGCGGTTCCTCAAGCCGCGACCGGACGTTGCCTCCTCCGAGTACGACAACCTACACCGAGCGTTCATCGACAAAACCCTCGAGTGTTCACTACTCGCTAGCGCCAAAGCCGCCGCGGGAGCTACCTTCGCGCGCAAGACTCCCGACCGACCCCCCCCCCCCGACCGGCCTACACCGACACCGAACCCCCGACCCCAACCCAAGCCCAAGCCACCACCGAGAGACAACGCCGACCCCAAAGACACGAAGACCAAGAACCCGGACAAGAACGCCTGACGGTGTGACCCGCCGCGCCACGTCCTGCAACGACCGTTCCAACTTCATGCGACACCGCGTGCGGAACAGAGCGTCCGAGTGGAAGCGATTAGGCGCGAGCGAACAAGTTCTAGGTTGGATTCGTCACGGGGTTCGCATACCTTTCATCGGCGGCCGGCGACCCCCACCTTTCAACAGCGGCACCTCCATGCTGAACGCAACAAAACAGCAGCTCGACTTCATGGACTCCGAGCTTCCCCGATTCCTGCAGTCAGGCGCCTGGGAGCCAGGCCAGCGCAACAGATGGGTTTCCAGAATGTTTTTAGTCCCAAAACCGGGCGAAAACAAATGGCGACTAATTATCGACTTACGCCCCCTGAACAAGTACTGCAAGGACCACAAGCTAACTTTCGAGACACTCAAGCACCTCAAGAATGTGACGCGGGCCGGCGACTGGATGGTGTCTTTCGACCTAGCGGACGGCTACTACACCCTGGGCATACGGGAAGAGGACAGAGACTTCTTCACGGTAAATTATCGCGGAACACTGTACAGACTCGCCGGGCTTCCGATGGGCTGGAAATGCAGCAGTTACTATTTTTGCCGGCTTACCGAAGTTTTTATCCGGCACTTACGCGAACCACTGCTCAACCCCACCGTACACAACCCCCGTCTAGCTACGCAACAACAGCCCACACGACCTACACCGTCCCGTCGCTATCTGCGCAACTCTCGATGGCGGGGTGTCCGATTAGACAGCTCGATCCGTGGGATCAGCAGCTGTCGGGAAAGCCCTGTACATAGGGCTTTTGAAAAATAATTTCTGTGCACTACCGGCGCCAAGATCTCCCGCTCGGCCCGTCCGATTTGTTTTTTTGCTTACAGATACTCCTAGATACATGCTTACTTTGAGGGGTGGGGCCTGTACTACGGCAGCGTTTGATGGCGAGGAGGGTACGGCCGGATCAGCGGTGGGAGGCGGGTGTTGGAGCTGGTGGTGGCCAGCCGGGAAGCAGCGCCAGGAAAGGGCGCTCGCTAGCTGTCGACCAGCCCTGTGCCGGTCGAACCTTGCCGAGGGGTGAGGCAAGACATGACACATGACGGTGGCTAGTCGCAGACGGAGGAGCGGCTACAAGAGGCGGCGGCGATCCTCAGGATCAGCCGCCGCCGGAAAGCCCTGTACGGAGGGCTTTTTTGGATACTAAAAATAATGTCCGTACCCGGCGTCGAGCTAGTTGGGGAGCAGCACCAGGGTAGGGCGCTCACTAGCGCGTCGCTACGTCGTCCAGCGTCATCTCCCGGGGGGAGGAGTAAGCTGGGACGGCAAGGAGGACAGTCGCGATGGGAGGCGCGACACGATCTGGCGGCGACGACCCTTTGGGTCGGCGCCGCCGGAAAACCCGGCACGGAGGGTTTTGTTTAATTCCGGGCGCCCGCGGCCCGCCGGATCCGGCTACGGTGACCTGCCCCCCCCCCTCTTCGACACCCACTACCCCGACAGACCTTCATACTCATATGGGTCCTTGAGCGTGGGCCCGGGTGAGCGCGGAGGCCCCCGCTCAAGAAAAGGCTGCTCGGTGGACGCGCGATCAGAGGGGGGAGGGTACGGCCACAGGCCGGAAAACCGACAGGTACCCGGGTACCAGACAGAGAAAAAACCGGGGAAATGAGCGGGGAAAATTCAGGCGCGGAGGCAGGAGCGCTAGTTCTTTCTATGTCTGTGTGTCTCGGTCCCCCCCCACTTGTCCTCGAGGTGATGGGGGACCTCGACACGGAGGACCGCCGCGTCGGTGGACGCGGCAAGACCTTGGGGCGGGGTTTACGGGATGGAGCGGCGGGATCGATGAGCGACCGCGAGAGGAGGGGTTTTTTGCCAGCCTTTCCCCTCCTACCTTCGGCAAGACCGAAGTCACGCGGGAGCTAGATTAGGCTGGCCCGTCGACCCTCCCGAACGCCGACCGGCCTAGGCCGGTCGACACCCCGGTTCGGTGGGAGCGGGCCGTGCATCGTGAAGGTCGAGCAGCAGTTTAGTTTTGCATTTCTAGACAAGTGGATTTATTTTTAGATCTGCTTTTCTTGATTACAAAATTATTACGCTGTTACTGCTTAGGTGGGGGGACTGTGGCAATTACTGAGGTTGCTTACAGTTATATAACTCCCGAGGAACGTCGAGTCACACAGTGACGCTTGGTGTGCCGATAAGAAATGTACCTGGTCGGAGAGACCCGGGCCCAACTTGCTAATAAGTCTTGTATGGCGAAGTAGAGTGGCCCGTGAGACAGCACTCGGTCCAGTTTGCCGGGACATGTTGTAAACAATTTCATTTCAATTTCAATTTCATTTCATTTCATACTCCCATACATGGACGACTTCCTATTTTTTGCCGACAGCAGAGACGCAGCGTTACAACTCCGAGACCGCGTCGCGTGCCTACTCGACCGCCTCGGGCTAGGACGCAACCCCAAGAAAGGCCACTGGGAGCCGACGCAAATCTGCGAACACCTCGGCCTCCAAATCGACACCACAACCTCTACGTTCCGAGCCCCCGCTTCGAAACTACAGGCCATCTCTACCTTAGCCCGGACCCTCCTACAACGCTCTACGCGCGACGCACGATGGCTCCCTGCCCGGCAGCTCGCGGTGCTCGCCGGAAAAGCACAGTACATGTACCTCGCCATTCCAGCAGCCCGATTCTACCTCCGCGAACTACACGACGTCCTCGCTACGCGCACGGGATGGGGAGGCCGGGTGCAACTCACCTACCAGTTGCGACGAAACCTCCAATGGTGGACGCAAGTCCCCTCCGCCAACAACGGCCGCTCCATATTCTCCCCCATCGAGACCGCCTACCTGTGAGGTGCTACTTTGGTTAGGCTAAGTTGGCAACCTTAGACTAATAGTAGAACCTAATCTCTGGATCTAATTATACAGCGTAGAGAGAATTAGTAAGATTGTCTTAGGAACAGGGTTTCTTACAATCTGGGTGTGGCGTGATTCTATTCTGTACCGGTCTCTCACCTCTACCAGTAAGTCCCCGTCTTAAATATCCACACCTCAGGTGTTCTAGAAACAGCCTTAGAACCTGTAGCTTGTACTGTCTGCAAACTAAACCAAACTATTACTAGTGGTACAGGTTAACTGAGATTACCTGTACCGTCTATCTAATCTTATCGCACAAGCTCTTAGAACTATCTAGAAAAGAACTATCTAGAAGAGATACTGCTAGTAACTCTGTACTGTCGAGGG
>JAPMLY010002218.1:0-55864 GCA_026401115.1 Tetraselmis chui | reverse complement strand
GGATGGGGGTGGTGCTGAGGGGCGGAAGGTAGGGCTTTGGGGAAGGGTAGGAGGTGGGGAGAAGTTATGAGTGGTTGGGGTGGGGTTGAGGAAGAGGGGAGGGGGTTGTTTGTGGGGGGGAGGTGGAGGAGTCCATGGGTTCGGAGGAGTCTTCCGCGATGGTGTGGAGAGGGGAAGGGCTGATGGTGGGCTGTGGGAGCGAGGGGGGGGCTGGAGGGTGTGGGGAGGGATGAGCGTGGTAGGAGGAGGTGGAGGTGGGATGTGAGGCTGTGGGATGGGGTGGGGGCCATGTGTCGTGGGATGAGAGGGCCGGGGTGTTGGAGAGTTGGATGTCTGGGAGGGAGGAGAGGTCGAGGGGGGTGTCCTCGGTGTCCTGCTGGTGGAAGGTAGAGGGTTCCAGGTGCCATTGATTGGGGATGTGGTTATCTGTGAGATGATGGAACCATTGAAGGAGGAGGGCGGGGGTGTTGCGGTGGAGGGTGTATCTTTTTGTGATTGTGAGGGGGTGGGGGGAGGGGGAGGTGGAGAAGATGGGGTCTGAGAGGCGGGCTTTTCCGAAGGCGGAGTAGTGGTGGGGGGTGATGTTGAGGGTGCAAGTGGAGTGGGTGAGGGCCCCTCTGTGTGTGTACGTGTGGTTCAGAGGGATGGTGATGGTGCCGTTGGTGGAGATGATGATGCAGTACATGTCTGGGCATAGGGAAATTTGTATGCTTGTGGTGATGTTTGGGGAGGTAGAGGGGTGTGAACGAAAGTATGAGCCATCGGGGAATTTTCTCAGTGATGTGTATTGGGAGGGGTGGGGGGGGTGTTGGGTGGGGGGGGTGTTTGTGGGGGTGGTGTGAGTGAGGTATTCGTTGGCAGTCTGGGATAGGAGGGTGTGTAGCCAATGAGAGGGGGGAATAGTGCCGTTGGGTTGGATGCAGGGGAGGGAGAGGGAGTGCTGGGAATGGATGAGGACAGTGGTGAGGCAGGTGTCGGTCCAGGATAGTCCTGGGACGAGACCGGATACGGGGGGGGGTGTGATGGTGATGGAGTGAAGGTGGTTATCAGGGGTTACGCGTTCACGGGGTGAATATGAAAGGATTGGAATGGATACAGGGCCGGATTGTGAATGGATGGGGTTCTCGGAGAGGTGGAGGATATTTACCCAGAACGAGGAGGGGTCGGCCTCGATCGGGGTCGGTGTGTCCAGCGGTTGGATGGCATCAGCGAACAAGAGGACGAAATGGGCTTGTTCTGGAAGGTCTTCGAGTCTGCATTGGGGGTGAGTCGAGGGGGCTGAACCAGTCGAGGTGAGAGCAGAGGCGAGGTCGCAGGTAAGGAGGTCCTGTAGGAGAGCGATCATTTCTGGGCCGGTGATACCGGTGAACAGGGGGGACCGGATTTTCACGCGACGACCTGAGACTGCAGGAGCTGTGGCATCTCGGAGGAAGCGAATTTTCTGCTGTTTCAGTATGTTCAGGATCGAAGGGGAGAAGGTCGTGGAGGGAGGTACGGGACCGGCCAAGCTGAGTTCACGCTGGTGTGAAGTAAGCTGGTACATGAGACCGACCGTTATACAGGAGGTGGGGATAGCGAGACCGATCTCTTGAAAGCCTGAGCGTAACTCGTCGGGGAGAGGGGTGGCATCGTCGCATTTAATGGCAGTGGGGTGAGGGGTGCGAGAGGGGTTCGCAGACCAGCTCGTCTGGTGGGCGAGTTCCCGGCCGATTATATTTTTAATTCGGTTGGGTAGGTCGTTGAGGCCGTTGACGCATTCCAGGAGCCAGCGGCGGGCCGTCGAGCAGGCGGACGCGATCGGGTCGGGTTGTGACGGGACTGGCATGAAGATGCCATGGAGCCAGAAGCGAGCGAGGTGGGGGGGGTGGTGGAGTACTGGCCTGTGAGGAGGAGCGTGTCGATCATTCTTGTGGAGAGGTCGTCGGCTATTCCAAGCTTCGCAGTTGACTGTGGAACGGATAGGACGAGGGGGGTCTGGAGTCCTCGACGCAGCGGTAGAGGGTCCGAGGCTGTGCCTAGTATGTGTTGGGGGTGGGGAAGTTGGGTGGTGGAGAGGAATGGGGTCAGCGGGTGTCCCGCGAGTGTGTTCCTGGGATGGTGTATGTCCGTGAAGCGGCCATGTTGCGGGGGATCCCACACCAGCGCTTGCTTGTAGGTGGGGGGGGGATTGTGAGATGACGACATAGTAGTCGAACAGGTTGTCGAGAGAGGAATGGAGGTAGTGTGTGGAGGTGTGGCTTGGCGAGGTAGTTGAGAGGAGTAGTGCGCGTGTTGGCTGCACGCGACCAGGTCGGATGGGACCTGGGTTTGGAGGATGTTGGCGGCGGACAGGGACGTCCGGACGCTCGGAGGGGCGCGATGGAGTGCGCCGGCCGCCGGGTAGTAGGGTTTTTGTAAGCGATGTGTATTGCAAGGGTTCTGTAGTACTTTGACGGGTACCGATGTGGTTTTCAAAATGGATGGCGCGGTAGCTGTCAGGGGGGTGAAATTTAAATCCCTGGAAGCTGCGCCTTTGAGTGTGTACCGTCTGATTTCGCTACGGATCCACTGACCAGTTAGAGCTAGGCTCGGGTGGGGAGAGGTGGATGGTGCGCGCTGTTCAGCGGCCCTGTCCACCAGTCTTGCGCTCGATGGGAGGCCAGGCCCAGAGCGAAGACGACCGGCGTTGCTCATTCGAGCTACCGACCCATCCCCTCGTTATACGGTTTTTGTAGTACTTTAGTAGTACTGTGGATCTTTTTACTGTCTTAAGTGACGGTAGGATACCCTAAGCTTAACCTGTATGCAAACACAGTTAGTGTGGAAGATACCGTACGCAAACGTAGTTACAGTCACAGTCCCGCAAACGGAACACTTACGGCGACAACCTGGCTACAGGCGTGGTGTCGGGACAACAGAAGTGAGAGAGCTGTAGCCTAGCGACAACTCTGTATTGAGTCAAACAGTTTATCGGTATGTCCGATCTATACATGTACTAATCATATCTAGAGTAGCTTACAATAGCTATCTGCAACTAATACGTATACGGTATTACTTACAACACTCCCCATGAAAGTAGCTACGGGATGAAGCGTTGCATTGGGTCTTGTCCTCCAAGGATCGCACTTCGGTGTCTTGCTAGTGCAAGTCCCGGGAGGGGTTTGGTGAGCATGTCAGCCACCATCTGGTCAGTGGGGAGGTACCTCAACTTGATGGTTCCCTGTTCCACGTGGTCTTTGAGGAAGTGCCACTTCAGACCGATGTGCTTAGTCTTCTCGCTGACCAAGGCATTCTTGGAGTATGCAATGGCGCTTTGGTTGTCCTCCCAGATGGTGGTGGTTTCGGTGATGGGGGAGTTGAAGATTTCCCCCATGAGTTGTCGGAGGTGGAGTCCCTCCTTGGTGGCGTCGGCCGCAGAGTAGTACTCGGCTTCACACGTGGATTGAGCCACACAAGTATGTTGTTTGGACTTGTAACTGACTGGCCCGCGTCCGAGGGTGAAGAGATAGCCGGAGCGAGACTTGCGGGTGCTGCTGTCGTTGGCCCAATCAGCGACGGCAAAGCCTGTGAATTGGAGGTTGTGGTCCAGGCCCCCCCCCCAACGTCAGGCGCATGTCGATGGTGCCATGGAGGTAGCGGAGGACCTTTTTCAGAGCCTGCACGTGTGCCTCGGTGGGCGAGGCTTGGGCAGAGCCGAGGATGCTCAACGCCGTGGAGACATCGGGGCGTGTACAAACGGCGGCGTACTGGAGGCTGCCCGGGAGGCTAGGGTAGACGTCCTTGGCCACTCCTGTGAGAGAGGGCGAGTTCAAGTGTGCAAGGCCGGCGAGGAAGCCCGGGTCCATCGGAAGGGACGACGGCTTAGAGTCGGACATGCCGTACTTGGCGAGGATGTCGCGCAGGTACTTAGACTGATCCAGCGAGATTGTGCGCGTGGAGCGATCGCGGGTAATGTGCATGCCCATGAGTTGGGAGAGATCGCCTAGGTCCTTGATCTTGAACCGTGCTCCGAGTTGGGCTTTGAACGATGCGAGCCAGGGGGCGTCATTGCAGGCCGCGGGAATGTCATCGACGTACAAGGCGATCATGGCGAAGACGTGGCCGGTGCAAAAGATGTAGATGCACGGGTCGGAGACGCATTGCTGCCATCCATGGTCGACGAGCCACGCACGAAGTAGCATGTTGAACTCGCGGGGGGACTGCTTAAGGCCGTAGAGGCAACGCTTGAGGTGGCAAACCTTGGACGTTCCATCGGTGAAGCCGAGGGGCTGGCGGATGTACATATCCTCCCGGATGGGGGCGTAGAGAAACGCTGTGTCGATGTCAAGCTGGCAGAGTTCAAGGTCGCGGGCGGCTGCGATGGTTAGGAAGAGACGCAGGCTGGCCATGCGGATGACCGGGGAGAAGGTCTCCGTGAAGTCCAGTCCAGCGCGTTGACTGCACCCCTTGGCGACGAACCGCGCTTTGAAGCGGGAGACGTCGCCGGCTGTATCCGACTTGACTTTGAAGATCCACATGTTGTTAACGACCATGCGGCCGGGGGGGAGGTCCACAAGATCCCACGTGCCGTTGCTGATGAGGGAGGAATACTCCTGTTGCATAGCGGCTTGCCATTGGGGGGCTTGGGCGCTGTCCAGTGCAGCCCGGTAGGATTTTGGTTCCACACACTCTCGGGCGGAGAGGAGGGGGATGGCAGTAGGGGACGTGCCGGCATGTGTGTGTGGGGGACTAGTGACAAGGTCGGGGACGTGAGGGTGCTCAAAGATGTCCTCTTGAGCTTAGCCTTGTTCATGATTACAACACGCCGTTACGAGGGTTGGTGGGTAGTCGGACAAGTGGGCAACCATATCGCCGTAGCGAATGGGGTGGGAGCGGAGCCGAGTATGGCGAGAGGCTGCCGGGGGGGGTAGGGGTGTGGGTAATGTGAGGTCATCTCTGGATCTAATTATACAGCGTAGAGAGAATTAGTAAGATTGTCTTAGGAACAGGGTTTCTTACAATCTGGGTGTGGCGTAATTCTATTCTGTACCGGTCTCTCTCCTCTACCAGTAAGTCCCCGTCTTAAATATCCACACCTCAGGTGTTCTAGAAACAGCCTTAGAACCTGTAGCTTGTGCTGTCTGCTAACTAAACCAAACTATTACTAGTGATACAGGTTAACTGAGGTTACCTGTACCGTCTATCTAACCTTATCGCACAAGCTCTTAGAACTATCTAGAAAAGAACTATCTAGAAGAGATACTGCTAGTAACTCTGTACTGTCGAGGGAAAATACGGCGATACAGTTGTACTGCCGTGATGACAATAAAAGAGTCACTGAATATCGCTAAGATACAGGTACCATTTAGAGGAAATAAATAATGTCAGATACTAGCACTTAGCTAAATGGCTAGGATATGACACTCTCCCCTCCTTAAGCACCAGCGTCCTCGCTGTGCAGTACTCAGGGTCTTGGTTTCTTGGGGGTTCTTGCAGGCCAGCGATTGCGAAATCTGACAAAGTCAGGGGTGCCAGAAAATTCTCGATAAACATCCGTTCGAAGGAATTCGGAAAAGATGTTTAAGTGGTTGACTCCTCGCATGGGTTCCCAAGTGTCCTCGCTAGGTACGTTGAACGGTGCTGCCCAGCGGACCTTAAACAAAAGTCCCGTGCCATTGGAGTTAAAAGCCACGTCGAGTATTTTGTCGACTTCAAATCGCTTCGCATCGTGCACAATCGGAATTGGCTGCGCACTGTTGGCCTGTTCTGGTTCTGAATTCCATCTTTCCAGTAGACTGGCGTGTACAACATCGTGAATCCGTACTCCAGGGGGTAGCTTAAGCCGAAATGCAACCGGGGAAACTTCCTCCGTAATGAGAAACGGTCCAATGTAGCGGTCGCGTAGTTTAGAACATGGCTGTTGTACAAACCGTAGATTTGTCGCCTTGAGCTTAACCTTGTCGCCAACTGTAAAAGGTACTGGTAACCGGTGCCGATTTGCAGCGTCTTGCATGTGTGCCTGGGCTGCTTTGACGCAGTCGTGGGCAAATCTGTGCATCTCGACCAGAATCTTCACTTGCTCCGGTAAAGTACGGCTAGGCTCGTTATCTTCAAATGTAGCCGTCGTTGGAGATGTCGGCTCAAATCCTAGCGTCGCCTTAAATGGAGACATAGTCGTTGACGTAGAAACCGCTGCGTTGATCGCGAACTCCACGTTGGTAAGGTGTTGAACCCAGTCGTCGTGCAAGGGGTGCACATAGCATCGTATGACTTGCTCCCATGTCTGGTTTACTCGTTCAGTTTGGCCATCTGTCTGGGGGTGATAGCTCGTAGAGATATTAAGCTTGGTGCCAACAGCCCTAAATAGGGTTTGCCAGAAGTCGCTCATAAACCGGGGATCTCGATCGGATATTAATTTCCGTGGTAAGCCAAAATGCCGAAAAACAGCGCGGTGCATAACTTTTGCTAATTGTTCCGCTGTAATCGTTTTCGTAATTGGCTCGACAATCGTCCGTTTCGTAAGCATACAGACGAATACCACCACAGCATCATACCCATCGCACTCAGGAAGGTCCGTAATCAGGTCAAGCGATACATGCTCAAAGGGCCTGGTCGGTACCTCATGCGATTGAAGGAGTCCATAAGGCTTGTGTCGCGCTGCCTTGTTGCGTTGACATGTAACACAGCTGCGTACATAGTGTTGTACTGTCCGCTTCATGTTAGGCCACCAAAACGTCCGGGTTACTGCTGCCAATAGTCGAATAATACCAGGGTGTCCCGCGGTCGGTGCGTCGTGTAGTTCGTACAGTACTCTTGATCGCAATGTAGAGACGTTCGGAACATACAGTCTTGTCCCGTAGGCGTACAAGAGTCCATTAGATTGACGTACCAGCCAGGTAGGCAGAGATTTCCGGGTAAGCAGATATTTGTCCGAATCATAAGCGCTTTTGATTTCCGCATGAAGTCCAGAGTCAGGATGTAACCGGGATTCCAGGGAAAAAATCTGTGCGTGTAACTCGCATTCTGCTTCGTCGTTGGTCCAATCGCGTAACAGTTGCAGCTTCTGTAATGAGTCCTTCAGGTCAGGTCGGCGAGACAGAGCGTCTGCCTGGTTGACTGCTCCCTTCTTGTATACGATGTCCATCTGTCGCTGGTAAGGTGCTAAAACTTGAAGCCATCGCACCTGTCGAGTAGACAAATCGCGCTGCCGAAAGAAGTGTCGCAACGTGTCGTGGTCCGTAATTACTGTAAATCCCGCCGCGCCATCTAAGTAGCAACGGAACTTCAGTAGAGCGTCGCGAACTGCCAGTAGCTCTTGTTCGTGGACATGATAGTGTACCTCATGCTTGTTCATCTTTCGAGCATGGTACGCAACAGGTTGTAATCCAATACCTTGGTCTTGTAATAGCACAGCTCCTACTGCAAATCCAGAAGCATCTGTGTACAGTGTGTACCTTGCATTAGGAGAAGTGTCAGGAATTACCAGTACTGGTGCACGTACCATCGCGTCTTTAATTTGCTCGAATGCTGACTCGGCTTGAGGAGTCCAGCGAAATTCCGGTGTCTTCTTGGTCAGGTCCGTTAATGGGGTTGCTAGGGTTGCGAATTGGTTGATAAACCTCCGGTAATATCCAGCAAGTCCCAGAAATCCACGTACTTCAGTCACAGATTTCGGTCGGGGCCAATTCTGTACTGCCTCAACCTTGTCGGGGTCCATTCGGATCTGTCCAGCTTCCACCACATGCCCAAGAAAATTGACGCTCGATCGTCCGAAGTAACACTTAGAGAGTTTGATATGCAACTGGTGTCGCTGCAGCTCTCGTAACACGAGTCGAATATGCTCGAGGTGTTCGTCGGCCGTCTTACTGTAGATCAACACGTCGTCCAAATATACCACGCAGAACTTGCCAAGATACGGGGCCAAAACTCGATTCATCATCGCTTGGAATCCAGCTGGGGCGTTACAAAGTCCAAAGGGTAGAACGCAGTACTCGAACAATCCGTAATGAGTTCGGAATGCTGTCTTATGTATGTCGCGCTCCTTGACTCGAACTTGATGATAGCCTTTATACAGGTCCAGCGTGCTGAAATAGTGAGCCCCATATAGCGAGTCGAGTAACTCATCAATCCGGGGTAACGGTGTTCGGTCTTTCCTCGTAAGGTCGTTGAGTTTCCGGTAGTCTACGCACATACGCATGGTACCATCCTTCTTGCGTACAAATAAAATCGGGGCACCGTACGGAGATTTAGACGGACGAATCCAGCCTTTTGCGAGTAAGTCTTGCAACTGTACTTGAACCTCCCGGAGTTCTGCTGGTGACATACGGTACGTTCGCTCCTTAGGTGGTTCATCGCACTCCAAATTAATTTCAAAGTCGCACTCGCGAGTTGGCGGTAGACCGTCAGGCTCCTTGATAATGTCCGTAAACTCATTCAGGGAATCTCGTAACGAAGTCGTCCACTCAGGTTGTTGATCAGTGTTGATGTCGTCGACCGCGTCCTGTACTTCTCGTAGTCCAATCACGAAGAGGTCTGCTGGTTGTTGTCTAAGCAGCTTTGCCATCGCATCCGCCTCCAAGTGATGTACTGTCACAGGTACGGTGTACTCGTCGCCAGACACCATAGCTTCGCCAGTTTTACGGTCGCGAATCGTTTTAGTAGACCAATCTATATCCGGGTTGACGGCTTGTAACCAAGGTTGACCGAGGATGATGTCGAATTTATCCAGTTCTGTCGTAATTGCGTCCAGACGTATGTCCAGGGTCCCTACTGTGAGCACTTCATTCCGTAGTCGCTGGCGAGTCGTAGTTGTACTACCATCTGCCAATTTTATCCGGTATTTCTCTCCAGTAACCGTCGGGATGTGATGCTCCCGTACCCACTCAGCCTTGCAGAAATTTTCCGAAGCGCCAGAGTCAACCAAAATACGGCATCGATGTCCGCGTAAGGTGCCTCCCAACACTAACAGACTTGTTCCAGACTGGGTTGTGGATACATGTAGCGTCGCAGGAACACTGTCTTCTAGTCGGACGTTCTTGTTCATCCACCCGTCGATCGGTTTCCCAAAAGTCTCGTAACGAAGAGGGAACTGCTGATCTCCACGGACTAGATAACCCGTACGCCGTGCCGAAATTAATTCCTTCCAGGTAGCCCATACTGCCGGAGAAGTTGACGTAGCGTCCGGTATCGATCCGGGTCGAACGCGAGCGATATACACGTAGCGCTTATTTTGTCCGGAAGACTCCGTCCCTAAAAGGCGTAAATTTGTTTCGCTCACCTTAAATCCAGTTGTCTCCGTAAGAGCTCGCACTGCTGTGTATTCCGGGGTCGCGTCTTCAATCTCCTGTTTGCCACCAGGAAACCAGACCATGCCAGTGTCCTCTTTCGCTAGTAACACTCGTCGGCCATCGGTAACAAGAGTCGTCGAGTGAGTCCAGTAGGTCTTCGGGGGATTCTGTAGGTTCTGAGGCAGAAATCGAACTCGATCGGTGTCGTCGACGTAGACTTGCGTCGTCCATCTTGTCGGTCCAACATCTTGCCTTCTTCCTTCTATTCCATCGTTCGTGGGGCAGGTAAACACATGTTCTTTCGCCGCCAGCTCGTCGACAAGTCGGAAATTTCGCAGCAGCTTGAACCATGGTTTTGCCCTCCATTTTGGAACCACTATAACCGCTCTCAGATGGGGATGAAGCAGTTTACTCCGCAAATAATGGCCCAAAAAATCTTCTAATTCATTAAATGGCGCATTTAGCCAAATTCTCCGGTACTTCTGTAAATCTCTCTCCTGAAATGGGCGCGCCGGACAGCAAAAATCCTCCGCCACTTGAGAATTAAGGCCGTCATTATCGCTAGCTCCATCTAAGTCGAAAGGTCCGTAGGTCTGAGAGTACTTCAGGAAATACTCCCTATTCATCATCCAGTCGCTAAAGTCCTTGCTCCTAAAGACTGGCCTCAATGTCGTTTGAGGTAACGGGTCTCGTACTTCTTCTGTTCTGGTCTCTTCCTGAGTCGCTGTAGGAGACGAAACCTCATCCTGCAGCTTGCCGCGAGCTGCCGACTCAGGTCTCACTTTCCCGGCCGGGATTTCTTCGTTCTGTCGTTCTTCTTGTTCTTTCTGTCTGGGCAGTCGATAGCGATGTGTCCCTTCTTGTGGCAAATGAAGCACTTGCCCTCCTTCTTAAATCTGTCGACCTCCTCTTGAGTGAGGCGTCTAATCTCGTACAGCTCCCGCGGCTTTTCTTCGGTCGCGCCATGCGAATCTTCCTCCGACTCACTGTCGATCTCCTCCGCTGCCTCTGAAAAGTCGCTGTCTTCTTCGATGGCGTTCAGTCGGCCTGTCGAGCGTTGGGTCGTCTCAATCTTGGTCTCCGCTGCCTCCGCTCGCAGAGCTGCTTGAATCGCCTCGTGTAGGGTCTTAGGGTTTTTCAGGGCAACCTCCTTATGAATCGAGGGTCTCAAACCGCGCTGGAAATCATGTACGTTATCTTCTTCGTGACGGTGAGGAAGCTCCAATAATTGTTCTCGAAAATAGTTCGCATACTTCAGGACCGTGGTTTTCTGTCGCGCTTTGTCCAAATTCAATCTCGCTTGTTCCGCCGGTGTTCTTCCGCAGAATTCCTGAATTAAGGATTTCTCCATCTCAGAAACTCCGGAAAATCCTCCACCGACTTCATCTCCAGTCTGCGCAACTTGGGAGTACCACCACTTCGATAGTGGTCCTTCCAGAAAGCCAGATACCCAGTACACTCCTCTTTGCTCTTCAGGGTTAACGCTGTGATACCTCGATGTTAGTCGTAGCGATGCTCTTGATCTTGGCTGGTTTGACATCGTTCAGCATCATGCTTGGCATCTCTCGCGTCCTCTCCGATCTCAATTGTTCTCCTCGAAGAAAATTCTCCGTTTCTCGGCTTCTGTTCACCCGTCCTTCAAAATGTCTGAAACCGTTGTCGACGTGGTCACGCAGTTGAGATAGCTCAGTCGAAAAAGTGTCAACTCGGTTGCTTAGTCGTTGTAGCATCTCGGTGACGTGTACCGACATAGGCTCCATCGTGGGACTCGATCCTTCTCGCACTGTCTGTCTTCTACCATCTGTCGACGTCGGCTGTGTCGGCCCAGAAGGCGCCCCCTCTAGTCGACCATCAACTTCCTCTCGTAGTCTCTCTCCTGCTCGGTTAGACATCTTCGTCTCGTCTAGCTGTTCTGAGGCTCCGAAACCACGTGTGAGGTGCTACTTTGGTTAGGCGAAGTTGGCAACCTTAGACTAATAGTAGAACCTAATCTCTGGATCTAATTATACAGCGTAGAGAGAATTAGTAAGATTGTCTTAGGAACATGGTTTCTTACAATCTGGGTGTGGCGTAATCCTATTCTGTACCGGTCTCTCTCCTCTACCAGTAAGTCCCCGTCTTAGATATCCACACCTCAGGTGTTCTAGAAACAACCTTAGAACCTGTAACTTGTGCTGTCTGCAAACTAAATCAAACTATTACTAGTGATACATGTTAACTGAGGTTACCTGTACCGTCTATCTAACCTTATCGCACAAGCTCTTAGAACTATCTAGAAAAGAACTATCTAGAAGAGATACTGCTAGTAACTCTGTACTGTCGAGGGAAAATACGGCGATACAGTTGTACTGCCGTGATGACAATAAAAGAGTCACTGAATATCGCTAAGATACAGGTACCATTTTGAGGAAATAAATAATGTCAGATACTAGCACTTAGCTAAATGGCTAGGATATGACAGTTGAGTGTCGAAGCCTGGGGTGTCTTCCCGAAAGACAACATGTACGGAGGTGGTGATACGACGCGTTTCCGGATTGTAGACACGATACCCGGGTGCGTCAGGGGAATAGCCCACCATGACGCCGCGAAATGCTTTTTCACTGAGTTTCCGACGTTGTTTGTCGGGGACCTTGGCGAAAACGGCGCAGCCGAAGACGCGGAACTTGGAGGCGTTGGGCACCGACGACGTAAGGAGTGTGAGGGGGACGCCCCCATTAGGTCCGACCGAGCGATTGTACGTGCGGTTGCGAAGGTACACAACAGTGCTGACAGCACACGACCACATGGAGTTGGGAACGGCCATGTTGTGGAGCATCGCCGATGCATTGTCCCGGATAGTGCGCCAGGGACGTTCGGCCTTGCCGAGCATGTGGTGGGCGTATCGGGCAGAGAACTGCACCCCGACGCCCATTCGGCGAGTGTGCGCACATTCGGCGAGTGACAGCAGCTTCAAACACAGAGTCTGAGTCAAACTTGAGGACCGGTGCGAACGCGCCCGTCTGGGAGTGATGGCGGGCATGCAGGTGTTTGATGTCCAAGAGTATGGTTTCCAATTCCGAACATGCGTCGTCTTTAGACTTAAGGAACCGCACCCACATGTAGTTGGTGTGGTGGTCGATGACGAGCAAGCCTTAACGGAGGCCATGTGGGGAGGGGACATTGACCGGGCCCCAGAGGTCTGCGGACAAGTTGAGGAGGGGGTGGGATGGCTTCGCGCAAGCGGCTGTGCTGCGTGGTGCAGCTGTGGCTTTGTGAAGTAAGCAAGAGTCGCAAGAAACTTTGGTTACAACGCTAGTTAACACAAGGCTAGTCGGGACACCGTGAGTATGCTGGGCCTGAAGGCTTTGCATGTTGAGGTGGCCATATCGACGGTGCCATAGGACGGGATCACACTGGGCAGTAAGGGCAACCTGAGGGGAGGGGTCAAGTGCCGCCCGTGCGGATGGGCTTGAAGGGAGGTTTGGCTGGTGGGGAAGGAGGTAGAGACCGTTTCCGGACGGCTCTAGCACACCCATGCCTGTGGGTACCAAAAGCCAACCAGTGTCAGCGTTGGAGGGGAATATGAATTCACAGCCGCTGTGAGTTTGCATCCAGCTGACGCTAAGTAGTCTGCCGATACGTTGTGCGGAGCGAGATGATAGGTCAGGGGTGTAGAGTGCATCGACAGTGCGGTGAATGAGCTGGCCAGAGGCAAGTCTGACAGAAATCCGCACTGAGGCATTGCCCTTAACGTCAACGCCGACACCGCCCACGCGAGAGGGAGCGGAGGGGGGCGTGAATTTCACGAAGTCATCTCGAAACGCAGTGAGGTTAATCGAGCATGCGGAATCAACGACCCAAAACTTTGACAGGTTACGACCCGGGGCGAGGGAAGAGGAGAATGCCACAGAGCTGAATGGGACACTCACCTCGTCGTCAGCGTAGTCATCAGCGCAGTCCTCGAGGGTGGGTAGGCAGTCGGTATCATCGGCGGGGGCGTCGTCGGCAGGGACGTCGCTTAGCAACGCAGCGTGAGCATAGGGGGTGCCGTCGGCGGCGCCGTACTTCTGGACTGTCAGCCTACGCTTGGCGAGATTCCACTTAAGGAAAGCGTCATCCGTGGCAGTGCAGGCTGACATGAGATGGTTGAGGCTGCCACAAACGCCACACTTGTTAGGTCGATGGCCGCGAGGGTTAAGGTGTGGTGGGCCTCGACCGCTGTGCGAGCCGCGGCCCGCAGCGACGAACGCGGAGATGGGAGGGGGTGATATGGCTGGAGCGGGTGCGTCCGGAGCACGGTCGTCGTCCATGTTGTGCGCAAGGTGGAGAATGTTGGCCATCACTTCATCAGCCGACATGATGAAGTCCGTGTCAAAGGCGTTGATGACGCATTGCTTCGCTTGACCGTGTGAGCCGCTGCTGGAGATACCGCGCAACATGAGGAGACCGAGGTGGTGGGGGTGGATGGCAACGGAGCCATAAACCAATTGGCATGTGTCGTTGTAGTCGTCAAAGGTCTGGCGCATGTAGTGGACATAGTCACTGAGTGACTGATCAGGGCGCTGTCTGACCGTCAGGTTGTCCAGGAGGGACAAGGAGCGAGCAAAAGACCGACAATCGAGGCGTTCGCAAAGGATTTCCCACGCGGCAGCGGCGCAGTCAGGGCGTGCTTGAGAAACGCATTTCATCGCTTGCTCAGCGCGCTTATTCGCGCTGGCTGCATGGAGAAGCAGCGTGTAGGCGTAGTGTTGCGCTTGTTCGTCGAGCCAAACGCCGGAGTCGCGGATGGCCAGCTGTGGAATGAGGTATGCGGCCTTGATGGAGACGAAATTAAGGAAGGTCCTCTTCCATTGCTTAAAGTCCGTGGTCGGGCACATGGCGGGGACCGACATCTTCATGGACTGGTTGAGGGCGTCCTTGTCGAAGCCGGGGGCTTCGTGTGCCGCCCGGTTGATGACCACCGGGTCAATAGTGGGGCGACGACGACCACGGGTGGCGGGGTCGCCATGTTGGACTTGGGGAGAGTGCCGGCCATGAAAGGGAGGAGGTGGGCCACCGGGAAAGGGAGAGCGGCCGGCCATGGGACGCGGCGGGCCGTACGGGTGCGGGTGGTCACGGTAGGGGGGGACGAGGTGAGAGGGCGCCTCCGGGATATGAGGGCCGGGGTGTTGAAGGGAATATCCGGCGGGGGGGAAGGGGGGAGGTGGTGGGAGGTGATCAACCCGGATGGCGTGACGCGAGGGGTCGTGGTGCGCGTCGGCACGCGAGGGCTCGCGGGGCGCATCGTGACGGCGCTGTGCGACTATGGGGTCGCCAACATGAGTTGCAGGAGTAGCAGCAGCAAAGAATGTTTCTGCGTCCGGGGGTACGAAACCATGGTGGAGATGGTCAAGCAGGTGGAGGGTGTGGCCGTAGTGGCTGTCCCGGTCGGGTTCGATGTGAGTATCGTAGCGGCGCTGAGCTACATGGGGGTGCGGATTAGCACCCGCAGCAGCAACAGCACCCTCGGCCGACTGCGAGTCGAGACGAGCTGTTAAGTGCGCCACTTGTGCAACGAGCAGTGCGAGAGTGTCCGGGGGGTGATCGATAGTGCTCTGCTGAGAGCATGGGTCAGGGGAATCAACAGGTGAAACATGCGGGGTTTTCTGCGCCATTTCGAGAGAGGGCGAAAAAGAAAGAGCAGGATAAAAAGCAAGCAGCGGTAAAAACCGCTAGCCGGACTTGTGCCTAAGAGCGGTATGCAAAGAGACGGCCTGATGCCCGCCGACCCCTCGGCCTGTAGCCCCGGGGTGTCTCAGAGCACCTTCTCTGTATCCTTCACCCAGTGTGGGGCACAAGTCGAGGCCAAGGCCAAGACAGGTGGAGCGCTTCGCTGGTGGCCGAGTCGCTAAGATAATATAAAAATAAAAAAGGCAAGCTACGGCTGGCGTGCAACCTGTGGATGCGTATTCACCCGATGGTGCGCCCCCCCGTTCTCTAGCTTTGACCTATGTGCACCCTGTCCACACACGACGAGTGCGTCGGTGTGGGTGGCTGGCTATCTCCGTCGGGTGGCTGACTTAAGAGGGGTGGTGGCGGGTTTTAAAATTGCAGTTTATACTGGCGATACCGCCGACTACAGTTTGAAAGTACTAGGAGTCTAAAGAAACTTGCCTTCTGCGGGAGAGCTGTCGATCGCAGCTCGCCGAACCAGGTTGTCGCGCGAGAGTGACGTGAGGCGGGGGCCCATAACCTATTGAACCATGCAAACACAGTTAGTGTGGAAGATAACGTACGCAAACGTAGTTACAGTCACAGTCCCGCAAACGGAACAGTTACGGCGACAACCAGCCTACATGCGTGGTGTCGGGACAACAGAAGTGAGAGAGCTGTAGCCTAGCGATAACTCTGTACCGAGTCAAACAGTTTATCGGTATGTCCGATCTAGACATGTACTAATCATATCTAGAGTAGCTTAAAGTAGCTATCTGCAACTAATACGTATACGGTATTACTTACAACAGGGTCACCCCGTCATTCGTCCTTGTCGGCCTCGGTGTTCTTGTGTGCCTTGTCGGTAGGGGGGAGGGGGCGGCCGCTCGTGCGGTCCTTTGGCTTGGCCTTGGTTTTGTCCGGCTTGTCCGGCTTATCGTTCGGCCTTTCCGGTTATTCTGGTCTAGGCTTGTCGGCCTTGAACTGGGCAGCTGCTTGCGCTTTTGCAGCTGCTGTGATGCTGACTTCGAGTCGTTTGTCCTCAAGGGCTTCCAGGAGTCCGGCGACGACTTTGCTTCCACGGTCGGAGGCGACAATGTCGAAGCACCGTGAGTAGACGAGACGCTCCGCGACGCGTTCTTCTCCGTTGAGAATCTTCTTGGCCTTGAAGCGTCTGATGTAGGTGAGTCGCGCTTCCCCCGCTGAGGCCACTGCTTGATTAGTACGTAGCGCTGCGTCGACGAGGGAGTAGGCGTAGGTTGTTTCGTCGGGGTTAGAGGTGACCGAGCGAAGCGTTTCCATAGCAGTTTCGAGTGCCGCGTTAACGGCGGCCGTAAACACACCATAGCAGAGCAGGTGTCGATACTCGTCGCGGGACGAAATTCTCGCGTTGTCCGTAAAACAATTGTCGGCCTCGTCGTGTCGAGGGTTCCACAGGCACGGGACTGTTGTGCCAGATGGGGGTAGGCAGTCCGCGAACGTACGGGACGCGAATTCTGACCACTCTCTAGGGTCGATGTACTCTAGAGGGGTGGTTTTACTGTCAGCTGGTAGAGCGTCGAGCTCGAGTCGTCCACCCGCAGCGCTGTCGGAGTCGGCTGTGGGGATGGCTGAAGTAGTTGGTTTTGTTGACGCGGTTGCGACGGATAGAGTTGCGACCTGGGCTGCTAACTGCTGCACAATCTGTGTTAGCAATTGCAACTGGTTTGGCTGCTGTTCCGGCGCGTCACCTGGCGCAACGTAGAGGTCAGTAGGCAATACAAGGCGGTCTGCCATTTGGACTGAAGGAGTGTGTTCTCGTGCGTCGTGCAGGAGACTCAAGTGATCAACACCTTGCGTGGCTAGCAAGAGCCACGATGCCGTTTGCGTGAGCGATAGCTCTCGCAAAAGGCAGAAGGTGGACACACAATCGCTGCTGATGTGTTATATAGGGTGCGGACATTTTACTGTCCGTGCGCGCTTGGGCGCTTGAACCGTTAGGGAGATGTAGCGTCGGAGGTAACGCATGTAACGGGGGTAACGCCGGTTACTTCGTAATTTAGCCATGTAATTCAAACCTGTATATTGCTAATATGACCATATATATATAATTATGTATCTCCCCCCGATAATAATGGGTTCATACCCAATTCGTGTTAACAAGATGGGAAGAAAAATCTTCAATCCTGCTTTTTCAATTTGAGATACTGGCAAGATTCCGGAATCTCGGTTTGGAATCTTGTCATATGGATTATTCTGCTCGGGCCGAATATTACCCGCATCATATACAGAAAATATCCGTGCAGGTGGGAGACTAAAAGTGCCTTCTATCGCTGAACTAGCCACCGAGCGAGTACAAGTGGCAGCCGATATATTGAGTGTAGTGGAAGTTTTCTTCTACCCTCAAGCAACCCAAGTCCTTTGAGCACGCGGCGGTAGAAAGAGGTGTACTATGGACGTTGGCGGAGAGCAAGCGAGCGTCTTCTCGGAGGGTGTTGGTATGTCGTCGTTGCCCCATCATCCCTTTCCCACCCGCGCTCTCCGTCGTTCTCGAAGGAAACGTTCTTGCATCTATCCATATCACTTCCCAACTTTCATGTCTCACTTTTTGTCACAGACACTTGCGCGCAGGTTAATGATCCCTTGGGAGGACTTCTAACGATCTGCGGTGCCCGTGGAATTAGAAGGTTTGCGAGGCGGTATGCGCGGTGGGCGCGGCGCTTGCGGCATCGGAGGATTGGGGCGAACAAGAATCCGCAGACCTGTGGCGTCACGCCGCACATGAGTACAAATAATACACATAATCTTATCTGTTAAATACGAATTGGGCCCCAGCCGCCACCTAGATTCGGCGTAGAATCTCAAACTGTACGGGTGCCGGAATCTTCCATCGGCGAATCTTCCTCTAATACGAATCGCGGCTTTAGCTAGCAGGTATTCATTACACTCCTCCACAAACTTCTGGACATGCATTATATTACACATAAGCTAGTCAGGCACGACGATACCCGAGTACCACCCAATTGCAGGAGAGCCGAGAAGCAAGCAGTAAGCCGTCATCCGGGGTGGTTACACCTTAGCTTAAAGCGGGTGTTGTCGGTGGAGTTTGTCTTAGCTTAAAGCGGGTGTTGTCGGTGGAGTTTGTCGAATTAAGCGCATAAATTCCCGGGAAATTATTGGTTGAACTACACGCGTCATCCTGAGCGCCACGCTTGGACATTGCTCAAGCGCTCATATCAAGTTGCATATTACTATGTCTTCCACACAATTGTATTTCTTGGGGCTTTTTGGAGGGGGTTTGGAGGCGTGGGTGCCGTGTTCAATGTGCGAGGTTTGGTTTGCGGGTATGTAATTAGAGCACGGAAGTTCACGCCGCTGGCATGGGTGATGTTATTTTTGGAAAGCAAGCGAGCAAAAACGCACATGACGCAGGTTTGGATAAACATTGCACGTTGTAAACATGCGAGGGCGACTTGCTTAGTTAGGGGAGGGGGGAAGTCCAACTTGGCCGTTGGGGACGCATATCACGTTGACGAGAAAAGGACTAAAACCTTGTATAAAAGGGACTAAAACGTTGCTCGGATTTAGTCCCGTTTTTTGGGGTCTAAATCCGAGCAAATTTGGGACTTATTCCTTGCACGCGTTACACCTGTACGTCCTCGTACACCTATACTACCTTAACTACTATTTAACAAAATCCCGGAAAACCGTTACAAAGATCGTTGCAACCGTTAAAATATCGTCGAAACTCTAAGACCGTAAGTTCACCGGACGATACTCGACGCTTCCCTTCAGGGACCCACTACGGTATAAAGCATGCTCTCGTGACCCACAGTCGCGACAACACGTTCTAGCTGGACCACCATTGGAAAGAACTGACTGAAGGCGGATAAGCCACTACTTATGAGCGCCGATAAGACAGGGGAGATGCAATTGTTACCGACCCCCTCTATACAACATTTGAGTATAGCCATTGACAGAGTAATTGCCGACAAAGTGCGTCAAGCGATCCCCCCCCCAAAGCGGATTAAACGTCACTGGAAGCAGTATGAAGAACGACAAGACTCACCATGCGTGTACAAGACTCACCGTGCCGGGCTTACAGCTCGACGGGTGGAGATTAAGCAGTAGCGTACCTCCAAAGAGGAGATAAACCTTTTAGCGACACTCACCGTGCCGGGCTTACTGCTCGACGGGTGGAGATTAACAGGTAGCGTACCCCCGAAGTGGAGATTAACCTTTTAGCGACACTCACCGTGCCGGGCTTAGTGCTCGACGGGTGGAGATTAAGCGGTAGCGTACCTCCAAAGTGGAGATTAACCTTTTACCGACACTCACCGTGCCGGGCTTAGTGCTCGACGGGTGGAGATTAAGCAGTAGCGTACCTCCAAAGTGGAGATTAACCCGTTACCCACACTCACCGTGCCGGGCTTAGTGCTCGACGGGTGGAGATTAAGCGGTAGCGTACCCCCGAAGTGGAGATTAACCCCTTACCCACACTCACCGTGCCGGGCTTAGTGCTCGACGGGTGGAGATTAAGCGGTAGCGTACCCCCGACGTGGAGATTAACCCCTTGCCCACACTCTCCGTGCCGGGCTTAGTGCTCGACGGGTGGAGATTAAGCGGTAGCGTACCCCCAAAGTGGAGATTAACCTTTTAGCGACACCCACCGTGCCGGGCTTAGAACTCGACGGGTGGAGATTAACTGGTAGCGTACCCCCCAAGTGGAGATTAACCTTTTACCGACACTCACCGTGCCGGGCTAAGTGCTCTACGGGTGGAGATTAAGCGGTAGCGTACCCCCCAAGTGGAGATTAACCTTTTACCGACACTCACCGTGCCGGGCTCAGTGCTCGACGGGTGGAGATTAACACGTAGCGTACCCCCCAAGTGGAGATTAACCTTTTACCGACACTCACCGCCCCGGGCTAAGTGCTCGACGGGTGGAGATTAACATGTAGCGTACCCCCCAAGTGGAGATTAACCTTTTACCGACACTCTCCGCCCCGGGCTAAGTGCTCGACGGGTGGAGATTAACCGGTAGCGTACCCCCCAAGTGGAGATTAACCTTTTACCGACACTCACCGTGCCGGGCTAAGTGCTCGGCGGGTGGAGATTAACAGGTAGCGTACCCCCCAAGTGGAGATTAACCTTTTACCGACACTCTCCGCCCCGGGCTAAGTGCTCGGCGGGTGGAGATTAAGCGGTAGCGTACCCCCCAAGTGGAGATTAACCCCTTACCGACACTCACCGTGCCGGGCTCAGTGATCGACGGGTGGAGATTAACAGGTAGCGTACCCCCCAAGTGGAGATTAACCTTTTATGGACACTCTCCGCCCCGGGCTAAGTGCTCGGCGGGTGGAGATTAACCGGTAGCGTACCTCCCAAGTGGAGATTAACCTTTTACCGACACTCACCGTGCCGGGCTAAGTGCTCGACGGGTGGAGATTAACAGGTAGCGTACCCCCCAAGTGGAGATTAACCTTTTACCGACACTCACCGTGCCGGGCTAAGTGCTCGGCGGGTGGAGATTAAGCGGTAGCGTACCCCCCAAGTGGAGATTAACCCCTTACCGACACTCACCATGCCGGGCTCAGTGCTCGACGGGTGGAGATTAACCGGTAGCGTACCCCCCAAGTGGAGATTAACCTTTTACCGACACTCACCGTGCCGGGCTAAGTGCTCGACGGGTGGAGATTAACTGGTAGCGTACCCCCCAAGTGGAGATTAACCTTTTACCGACACTCACCGTGCCGGGCTAAGTGCTCGGCGGCTGGAGATTAACCGGTAGCGTACCTTCCAAGTGGAGATTAACCTTTTACCGACACTCTCCGCCCCGGGCTAAGTGCTCGGCGGGTGGAGTTTAACCTTTTAGCGACACTCACCGTGCCGGGCTTAGTGCTCGACGGGTGGAGATTAAGCGGTAGCATACCTCCAAAGTGGAGGTTAATCTTTTAGAGACACTCACCGTGCCGGGATAAGTGCTCGATGGGTGGAGATTAAGCGGTAGCGTAACCCCGAAGTGGAGATTAACCCCTTACCCACATTCTCCGCCCCGGGCTTAGTGCACGACGGGTGGAGATTAAGCGGTAGCGTACCTCCAAAGTGGAGATTAACCCCTTACCGACACTCACCGTGCCGGGCTTAGTCCTCGACGGGTGGAGATTAAGCGGTAGCGTACCCCCGACGTGGAGATTAACCTTTTAGCGACACTCTCCGTTCCGGGCTAAGTGCTCGACGGGTGGAGATTAAGCGGTAGCGTACCTCCAAAGTGGAGATTAACCCCTTACCGACACTCTACGTGCCGGGCTTGGTTCTCGACGGGTGGAGATTAAGCGGTAGCGTACCCCCGACGTGGAGATTAACCCCTTGCCCACACTCTCCGTGCCGGGCTTAGTCCTCGACGGGTGGAGAATAAGCGGTAGCGTACCTCTCAAGTGGAGATAAACCTTTTAGCGACACTCTCCGTGCCGGGCTTAGTGCTCGACGGGTGGAGAATAAGCGGTAGCGTACCTCCCAAGTGGAGATTAACCTTCTACCGACACTCTCCGTCTCGGGCTTAGTACTCGACGGGTGGAGGTTAAGCGGTAGCGGACCTCCGAAGTGGAGATTAACCTTTTAGCGACACTCTACGTGCCGGGCTTAGTGCTCGACGGGTGGAGGTTAAGCGGTAGCGTACCTCCGAAGTGGAGATTAGCCCCTTACCCACACTCACCGTGCCGGGCTTAGTGCTCGACGGGTGGAGATTAAGCGATAGCGTACCTCCCAAGTGGAGATTAACCCGTTAGCGGTAAACTCCACCCGATACCTAACGGTGTCTAGCGGTCGAGTTTCACTCCACAGCACACCAGCGGATTCTAGTACTTCATTTCAACAAATCATTATTTTTACTATCGCTATACGGACAATCGCGCAGGCCGCACAACTAACAAACTTTCGAGTCGACCCCTCCCACTCCTCCACCCGCTTTATGCTCGATGAGGGAACCGTTGCTCGTCCTGTGGTTCGCTTATGAAAAGAAATTATATAACACATAGGTCGGCCGAATAGTTTGACCAGAGGTGGCTGGACGAGGATGTCCCCCTACGTCCTGCCCACCGGTTGTTGCCGATTCCGGCGAAACTACTGACTCAACCACGGAAAGTTGCACCTGCTCAACACGTCTGGGCTTGAGGTTCGCCCGCTACAATTTCTAAAAACTGTGTAGAGGGACACATTATTGCTATGTACTGATTCGTGTCGCGCCAATTTTTAGACCAGGTGAGTGTGGGTTATGATGTTTGATTTCGACAGCGCCATTCGTGTGCACTCCGTTCATGAAACTGTATTACATGTATCTGCCGAGGTGCAGAATCGGTTGTTTTGAAAGTAGAACACGCCCTACTACTTTCAGGCCCTGTGCGTGCGTTATGGTGTCTTTCAGTCGCTGTGCGTGCGTTATGGTGTCTATCTTCGACAGCAGTCGTTGTCTCATTGTGTGTGGGGGGGGGGGGAGGGGGGGCCGATGGTGTGTGTGTGTGTGTGTGTGTGTGTGTGTGTGTGTTCGTGCGTACGTGTGGTGATGCGTTTGTGTCATGTTATGCGAGTGTTGATGTGTGTGTATGTACGTGTGTGTGTGTGTGTGTGTGTGTGTGTGTGTGAGAGAGAGAGAGAGAGAGAGACAGTGTGTCTGTGTGTTAATGCGAGTGTATGTTGCGCTGTTGCGTGCTGCTTTGTTGTACGAGCTCGTGCGTGTGTATGTGTGACTGATTGCTTGTTTCGTTGTGTGTGTGTGTGTGTGTGTGTGTGTGTGTGTGTGTGTGTGTGAGAGAGAGAGAGAAAGAGACAGTGTGTCTATGTGTTAATGCGAGTGTATGTTGCGCTGTTGCGTGCTGCTTTGTTGTACGAGCTCGTGCGTGTGTATGTGTGACTGATTGCTTGGTTCGTTGTGTGTGTGTGTGTGTGTGTGTGTGTGTGTGTGTGTGTGTGTGTGTGTGTGTGTGCGTGCCTGCGCGTGTGAGTACGTGAGAGGGGGGGGGCGTCAGTTTGTGCCTATAAGTGTTTGCTGATGGGTGTGAGGGCGGGAGAGTGTTTGTCTGTGTGCTTACGTACATTCGTGAGTCAATCAGTCTGTCAACGCGCGCGGGTGTGTGCCTACTGAATCAGTGATGCATGTCGTTTCCGGTTTGTGTATATGTGTGTGTGTGTGTGTGTGTGTGTGTTGATGCGTGTGTATCATGTTATGCGCGTGTTGATGTGTGTGTGTGTGTGTGTGTGAGATAGAGAGTTAGTGTGTGAATGTGTGTCTGGGTTTGTATGCTAAGCTGATGCGTGCTGCTTTTTGAGAGCGGGCGTAAATATGTGTGATTGTTTGTTTGTTTCGTTGTGTGTGTGCGCGAGTGTGTGAGTGTGAAAGAGGAGAGAGAGAGAGAGAGAGAGAGAGACAGCGAGGGCGTGTGTTTCTGCCTACAAGCATGCATGTGTTTGCTGATGGGCGCGCGTGTGTGTATGTGAAGAGTGTGTGTGTGTGTGTGTGTGTGTGTGTGTGTGTGTGCGTGTGTTTACGTTCATACGTGAGTCAATCAGTCTGTTAGAGTGCGCGGGTGTGTGCCTACTGAATCAGTGATGCATGTTTTTGCTGTGTGTGTATGTGTGTGCGTGTGTGTGTGTGTGTTCATGCGTGCTGATGCGTCTGTATCCTGATATGAGCGTGTTGATGTGTGTGTATGTGTGTGAGAGAGAGAGCGCATCTGTGTGCTTATGCGTGTGTTTGTAGCGCTGATGCGTGCTGCTTTTTTTAGAGCGTGCGAGCATATGTGTGATTGTTTGTTTGTTTCGTTGTGTGTGTGCGCGAGTGTGTGAGTGTGAAAGAGAAGGACAGAGAGAGAGACACAGCGAGGGCGTGTGTTTGTGCCTACAGGCGTGCATGTGTTTGCTGATGGGTGTGTGTGCGCGTTTGTGTATGTGGAGAGGGTGTGTGTGTATGTGTGTGTCTGTGCGTGTGTATTTACGTTCATACGTGAGTCAATCAGTCTGTTAGAGTGCGCGGGTGTGTGCCTACTGAATCAGTGATGCATGGTTTTGCTGTGTGTGTGTGTGTGTGTGTGTGTGTGTGTGTGTGTGTGTGTGTGTGTGCGTGTTTATTCATTAGTGCTGTCGAATATCTCCATACAAAAACTTCCACAGCGATAGTGTGCGTGCAGAGTTCGACTCCCCGCTTCCGTCCAAAATCTCCCTCCGTTGGCCGCGCAAGCCGACATCCTCACAAAGACCACCATAGATATAGTATTCAGGCGGGGGAGTTTGAGCCCCCGCTCACTTAGAATCGAATTACCCGGTACCGGGGAGTGCTTTGACTCAATGGGCGGGATTAAAGGCACGTGCAAGGATGAACTTTATGGTTATCGGCTACAGGCCGTACAAGCGTTGACAGTGTTTGTTTCATCTAAGCGTTCCAGTACTTACACGTGCACGAATCGCTGCGTATTTCGAGAACAACGAGAATACCACCGTCCACCGCGTTGGATTGGTAACGTTTTTCTGTGGCGGAGAGCGCTGACGGCAGGACGAGTAATCTCTAGCGAGTCACCACATACACAAGCTGAAAGTCTGAGCAGCCACAAACAACCCCTCCTATAGCGACTCACCATAGAGAGGATCGTACCACCCTCAGTTTTAGCCCCCTTAATCCTCGGACTAGCAGATTACCTTCTCCCTGACGGCACCGCAACCGTTGCAACAATAGAAGCGCTATGGGTGACAAGCGTTGTACCGGGAATTGGAGCCGGAGACGGGGCTCTTGACGTGTTGTTCGGCGTCTTCCTTTTCTTTGCATTGCGGCAGTCGGACTTTGTCGGTCTCGGGTGCTGCCCGTGCTATTCTCACCTTGTTTCCTGCCTTTCAAGCTTTTATCACCAACCTATCCTCGCATGGCTGTAGGCTTGCAGAGCAAATCGCCACAACGTCGTCAAGGGAGGGGTAGCTTACCTTTCCGTCGACCTCAGCTCCTCATCTGGCTACTTCCCAATCCCACAGACTGTGGGTACTGGTGCAGCCCTCGCGCGCGGAAGTCAAATATAACTCAAATTTACGTAGTATATTAAACAGTATACGTGTACGAGGATTTGATTTTGGCGAAAGCAAGGATTTAGTCCCTGATTTACTACTGTTTTGATCCCCCAAAAACGGGACTAAATCCGAGCAACGTTTTAGTCCCAGTTATGCAAGGATTTAGTCCCACACCCCCGTCAACGTGAGGGGTGTTTGGAATGCTTGGGTATGTGCTTGTGCCAACCACACCCGCCCCACGCGTGGCACGCGTTGGGAATTAGGCTCGGAAGTCAATAGGAATGAAGAATTGGTAAACATATATCGAAATTATTCGCATTCCCAACACCCACCAATACCCCTCTTGATTGTCATCCCCCTCACCCCACCAACATGCCCACCCGCGTTGTTGACGAAGGCCTCTTACCCGATTCCCTAACCTTATGCCCCGCCATCCTCCCCGCCATGACTCCCCCCCCCCCCCCCCCCCCCCCCCCCCCCCCCCGCGCTGAGAACCCCGGCATACAAACTTGACTTCATCCGACTCCTCGAACCTCGATACGCCGGTCACACAAACGGTCGCCGGCGATACTCCTCGATTTAAAAGTTCCAAATAGGGGAATAGAGGTACTGCACAATCCACAACCACTCCCACACAGCCCAAATGATTCGCGATAAATACACCCCTCGCCAATGCCATCCGCCGACACTGGCCATGTACAATATTAGACATCCTCCCCATCTTCATGAGCCCCACAGGTACACTGCACTCATCCACAATTACGACTCTCGCCTCCCTTCTCACCTTCCGCACTGACCCTCCTGACAAGCTCATCTCAAAAACACCACTCGACACGTCCCGCATCCTCACACAGATCAACTCGCACACTGTCCAATGGCTGCATCATGTCCTCCTCACACACCGCATCAAATCTCACACAACCACTCGCCGCGCCTTTGCACACAACACCCACGCGCGCCCTTAACTGCACGCTGCCACCACTACACACGTCACCCTCCCCGGGGAGGGGGTAAAAACCTCAACACCCTTTGAAGTGGCTGATTTGGCGGTTAACCCAAATCAGCCACTTACTCTCTAGCCCTGACTCGAAAATCTCCGGAATGGCATAGTTGGGAGGGCCAAGAGACAGCAGCCGGTTTCACGGTACATGTTGTTAACAATAATTTTAATTTCAATTATGTTGATAGAGGTGGAACGCCTCACCGAGGAGAATAAAACAGACGAAGCAAACAAGTAGACTAGCGACAACAATTGTAGGAGAATCAGCGGCCGTGCAGCAGAGAGGAAAAAGCCAACAAGCGTCGCTCGGCGTAACGGCGGCAATCGAGTCGGACGCTGTGCATGCCGCGAATCTCGGCGGTGGGTGCATACCTACAAGGTCTACCTCGGCAGATAGGATAACGAACTGACTTTAATATGTGTACCGCGTTTCTTTATAGCCATTTATCTAGTTTGCGTGCATACATTTATACATGCATACATGGCATCTTGTTTGCTGATATTACTCGTAGTGGCAGCCAATTGGTTTAGCAAGTGTTGCTGCTTTTGTTCTTGTTGTTGCCGTTGTTGTTGTTGTTGTTGTTGTTGTTGTTGTTGTTGTTGTTGTTGCAAATGTTGCGTGACGGTGCTATAGGTGATGCAGCTGTTGACAATTACTTTGTGACTTGTATATGTGCTTGTTGGTTATGTTGTTGATACAATTGTTGATGTGTGTTGTTCGTGCAGCAGTTTGTTGATGCTTCTACTGCTGTTGGCATGCTGATGCTTTCACAATTGCATATGATGTTACTTTTGTCTAATGCTACTGCATGTCATGCAATTATTGTTGTTGCTGTTGCTATTGATGATGCTGAATGTTTATGCTCTGTTTTGCATGTTCGTTGACGCCATTCTTGCTACTATTGCTATTGCATGCTAATGTCGTTGTTATTGCTGCTACTGTATCTTGATGTTGATGTTGAATGTCGTCATTCTCGTGCTGTTCTTGCTATTGTCCATGTTACTGTTACAGTTCTTGGTGCTGCTGCTTACCATTGCTTATGTTCATATTTTTGTTTATGCTTCCTAATCATACCACTATCCATGCTGCATAAGAACGCACCTTTCGCTCCTGCTGTATTGCCACCACAGATGGTTCATTTGTGCTGCCGCTGTTGCTGTGGTTTATACATCCAGTGATTATGGCGATGGTGCTGCTGAAAAAACAAGGATATGGTATGGCAGTAACCATCAAGAGCATAACACGACGAGCTCGCCCTCAGCCGGAATGGATATGTTCCCCAACTCAGCATCACTATGGCGAATCACCACACGCACACACGCACACACGCACAATAGACACACACACACACACACACACACACACACACACACACACACACACACACACACATCCGCCCATTGAGCCCATCCACACACACGTGCTTAAAACAACCAACCACGAAAAAAGATGGGTCGGCCAATATAATCTAGGTTGACCGCAATATTGCGAGAATCCCTATATTGAAATCAGAAGTTGGGCGAAATTGGGAGTAAGTTCACTAACATTCATAATTCACAGCATGACATTGAACGACTACATGGGATATACAAAAACATGTGTTTCCGTGATGTGGAACACTCATTCATTGGGGGCGGCTCCAACTTTAAGGTTGTGGCCGACCCACCTTTTTCCGTGGTTGGCTGTTCTAAACAAACGACCGGCGCTATCAAGTTGGAACTAGCAGAGTATGCAGGGAAGCGCAATAAGAGATAAGAAGAAATTATGATTACATGGCTATTTGCCTATATTGAACCATGCAAACACAGTTAGTGTGGAAGATAACGTACGCAAACGTAGTTACAGTCACAGTCCCGCAAACGGAACAGTTAAGGCGACAACCAGCCTACATGCGTGGTGTCGGGACAACAGAAGTGGGAGAGCTGTAGCCTAGCGACAGCTATGTACCGAGTCAAACAGTTTATCGGTATGTCCGATCTAGACATGTACTAAACATATCTAGAGTAGCTTACAGTAGCTATCTGCAACTAATACGTATACGGTATTACTTACAACAGCCTATGCTTCGGTGCTGTCATTGTGGCGAAGTGTTAGGTGGTGGAGTTGTTGTTGTACAATCGCAAGTATATACGGACGAACCGCAGCGCGGCCGACATCTAAGCCACTTCAAACAATGTTCGGAGTTATCGCCGCATTTATTGGTGGGTTCTCGCCTAAAATTTTCTTTGGGCTCAGCATGGCACATCGGAATGGGCCTTGCGAACCTGACAGACATAGTGACTAGGCAGACCACCGGGAGCTATATGTCCCCGTCGGGCCAAGCCGACCACAACGGCAGTTTTGAAGAGTCTTTGTCACACCAGAAATCAACATCCCCTTGCCAACAGTCGCCACGCCATCTAAAGCGGTTGAGATGCCACCTTGACGAAGGAAAACGGCGGCGGGAAGTGGTGACGAATAGACACAATGTACGCCTTTTCGCACACAGCCAAACAACGACGCACCGCTCAGCCGCATCGGCGTTGTATCGCATTCTGCAACTGTCGAACTGCGCGCACAGAAATAACGATTGGAAAGGATATACACAAATCAGCTTTGGAGGTCAGCTAAGATATATTATTTTCTGCTACTGTGGCTTGTATGCCGGTCGGAAGGGCAAATGGGTGCTGTAGTACTCAAGCTGGAAAAGGCAAGGGGAGGGCTAACAAGAGGGTGGTGAAACGGTAGCATGCAAGTTGTACCGTGATGCAAGAGCGACCAACATGTGGCCGAAACCAATTGACCACCCGCCACCGGCAACGAGTGCATTGATGATATGATTGAAGGTGCGCTCGCTATGGATAACATTATCAGTGTTCGTGCTACACAATCGTGGCTGCGGTGGCCGCGGGTTAGCAAGGACGTACGGAGGTTTTAGTGCCGCGTAAGAAACGTCGCTAGTACCCAAAAATCCGGATAGATGAATTAACGCGCAAGCGGCGCCCGCCGGCGGCGCAGTGGCGGCGGCCCCGGAGGGGGGTGCGCTCGCAAGCCCGTCGGCATCCCCTCACCTCACCGTGGTAGGCGTTGGAAACCCGTAGCCGTCCAAGGCTTGGCACGGTAGGGGGCGGAAAAGGCCGACACTGCGAATTCGCGTGATCCGCAGCGGTCGGGAAAGACACTATACAAAGTGCTTTTTGAAAAAAGACAACAAATGTGTACGCTACCGGCGCTAAGATTTCCCGCTCGGCCCGTCCAGTTTGTTTCTTCAAGACTATATACTATTAAGATACCGTCCCATTTTAGGGGGGTGGGGCGTGTATTTCAAGGAGAATGTGGTGGAGAGGGGGGTACGGACGGATCACCGATTGGTTGAGGGTGTTGATCATCTCTAAAACACGACTCGACACGTCTCGCATCCTTTCCCAACTCCATACGCACCATGTCCAATGGCTACATCATCTCCTACTTGGATACCGCATCAAATCCCGCACGACCTCTCGCCGCACCTCCACACAATGCACCTTCTCATGCCCCTAACTACACACAAACATCACCCCGCATCAGACCCTCCCCGGGGGGGGAGTAAAACCCCCGAACACCCTTGGAGAGGTTGGATATAGGTGGTTAACGGTCTAGCCTTGACTTGTAAGTTCCCTGTATGGCATTGTAAGGCTAGGGATCAAGTGAATTTTGTCAATGTTGATGGTAATGATATTTTGCAACGTCGATGTTGATGGTATTGATATCTTGGAATGTCGATGTTGATGGCGTTGATAGTTTGAGATGCTGTCATCGATGGCAATTTAAGCCGATATTATCGCCGATGTATCGATATTTGGGACGATATATCGATACATCGGGCTTAAATAATCAATATTTTACAATTGTTTTGATACTTGATGGCATTGATGTGAGCACTACTGCCATCGTGTCGATGTCGATGTCGCAACCTATCACATCGATGGCACTATCACCACGTGATGATGACACTATCGACGATGCATCGATGGCTGATCCCTAGCCTTATGGCATTGTTGGGAGGGCCCAGAGTCAGCAACCGGCGCATACGGTTTTTGGTGTAAAACCGGCGCATACGGTACATGTTGTAAACAATTTCAATTTCAATTTCCGTGGTGTTGGAGCTCGCGGCGAACAGCCGGGAAAAAACGCTAGGGTATGGCGCTGGCTCGACGTTGACCAGCCTGCTTACGTCGGGCCGGCCGAAAGGGGGCAACACGACAACAACAACGAGGAGGACTGTCGCGTCGAGAGGAGCGGCGAGGTCAGGCGCCGGGTGATCCGCAGGACTAGCCGCCGCCAGAAAATCTGGTACGGAGGGTTTGAACGATTTCTGCACCCCCGCGACCTTTTTAGATCCGGCCATTGCGACCATGCAGTACCCCATCGCTACCCACTATCGCAATGCATACATTTCATTAGAAAGTACGAGCCCGGATATGCGCGGAGGATCGCACTCGAAACAAGGGTGCTCGATGGACGTAGTGCAAACGGTGGGTGGGGGGAACAATCGCTGGCTGATTCGTCATACATGTACCCGGGTACTATCACATTAAAGATGGGAAAATGGCCGGGAAATCTTTCCAGCGCGGCGGTAGGGGCGTAAGCGTTTTCTGTCTAGATGTTCACATCCCTCCCACATGCCCTCGAAGTGACGGGGGACCTCGATGAGGAGAAAAATCGCGACGGGAGGAGCCGCGAAGACCTTGGGGCGGGGCTGACAGGATGCGACGGCGGGATTTATGAGCGACCGCGCGAGGAAGGGTTTGTTTGCTAGCCTTTCCCCTCCAACCTTCGGCAAGACCGAATGCACGCGGGAGCTAGAATAGGCTAGCCTGTCGACTTTCTCGAATGCCGATCGGCGTAGGCCGGTCGGCACCCCGCCGCCCCCGGCTCGGTGGGAGGGGGTTGTTCATGGTCAAGGTTGAGCATCATTTTCATTTAGCATTTCTTGACAAGTGGATTCATTATGAGATTTGCCATTCTCGATTAAAACATTTGTGTTGCTACAGCTTAGGTCGAAGGACTTTGTCAAATACTGCGCTTCATTGCAATTTTAACCTTCGTGGAACGTCGGCACACATTACAAGGGTTTGTTGATAGGTGTACCTTGTCGAACAGTACACGGCCCAATTGTTCTCCTAAGTGTCCTTGCTGACGAATTCGTGATAGCCGTTAGATATTAGTCGGTAGTAAAGTTTTTTGATATTTGTTGCAATACAATTTCAACTTCGCGGCTTTTGAACTCAGAATTTCTGCGCAGATCAAGGCGAATTCGTCCGCCTTACTTTCCCAGATTCAGCAGCTCAGAAACCAATCTACACGTTTGGACCAGCCGTCCATTCCCGCTGTCGCAACATGTGCGGCAGAGGGTGGAATGGAGGCCCTTGCGCCACCTTTCGACTCGTTGCCCGACGACCACGACCTACTCGCGTCCAACGTCGTCGACTTCACCCCCGTCCGTGAAGAAAAAGTCTTCGACCCTAATTCCAAGACTTGGCCTGACGCAATCGCTACCCGGAGCGACTCCCTCCTAACGCCACCCATCCACGGTGACGTTTTCAGCGATAACTCATCCACCCACGCCGCCGTCGCGGTCCCAGGTGTGCGTCAGTCTACTACCACTCCGCCTCGCGCAAGTCATACCGTTTGGCATCGACTTCAACCTTACTCCACTCCGAGGCTACCGCCTACCACCTACCGCCAGTGGCGCACCCGCGTGCGCCCTAGCATCCCCTTGCGCCCGCCGGCCGACCCTGACCCTGACACACGCCCGGCAAGCTCGACGCCGCTGATAGCCTCGCTACCGGCATTCCATGCCCCCTTTAAGGTCGCACGCCCACGCTTCTACACCGGCAGGCACCACAGGGCCCTTCCGCGCCCACCACCGGACCCGGATTTGGACAATCCCTTGTCCAACTTCACTTCGTCGGCATTCCCACCGCATAACGTGCAACGCGTTTGTCCGACGAAACCACTTTCCGGCCCGACGTCGCCTCAGCCCGGACACACACTCCGCATGCCCATACAACGGACGACAGTGCAACGTCACGCGCCTCCGCCGTTGACGCCATCCGACCCCGTACAGACTAACTCTAAGCTTAGCCTGACAACATCACCGTTTTCGGGACAAAAGAGCACCTCACGTATTAGCGGCTTTTCAGCGCCTAACGGCGAAACCTCGCTGGCAGCCGCCAACCCCTTCTACTACAGAGCTGCCACAGTCGCGCCGAGTTCAGCCGAGCTTGTCTACACAACGGCTACGGCAATTTCCACCGAAATTCACCGAACCCGTCCCGACAACCACGACGCTACCCTCCACGGCCCTCCCTGGACGCGATTCGTCGGCCACCGCTACGTACGACGCCGACACGACAGACTCCACGTCCTCAGCCGTGATACTACTTCTCTGCTTAACCGTGCTCGTGTGCGACCGTTCGCAGCGACTCGCCCGATTTTCGCGCCTGTTCCGAGCACGACCACGGCGGCGCGACAAGCATCCGGCTACATGGCAGCCGCGCTACATCTCTACAGGCGGCGCTACACTTCCCCGCTACGACAGAAAATTTTCTCTGCGCGCTTCTACTTCACCCCCCGCCTACTCGAGAGGCCATCGCAGCCGACAACGCGTCCGACCTTGCGAACATTTTTATTCGGCGCGAAAAGTACAAGACATGCAGCCTCACACGCAATGCCTACGCAACCGGAAACGCACAGCACCTCCGCGCCCCTGACGTCCTCTACGAAGACCACGCGGGCACAAGCCTCCTCACTGACCTCGTGCCCTATAAGCGCAAGCCCACGCGACAGCTGCGCTTGGGACAGAGCCATCTCGTACCATGGCAACGGACACACAACGTCCCCACGCTGTTTTCGCCGACTCCCGGCCTAACTGCTAACGCCAACCTCTACTCACACAACGCGCGGCCAACTCCAGAACCAGACCCCGGCGGTACAAATGGCCACTTTATGCCCGGCCCACACCCACAGCTTTCGCCGCTAACGTCTTCCCCGACACGTCGGCCTCCCCGGCATCACAGGTCTGCTGGTATGCTTTTGCGTGTGCCATCCTCCCCGGCATTCTACGTACACGCCTTAACTACTACTACCGTCGCCGAGCACTGGCCTATTCCCGCCTGCGCCGCTATTGCCTCCAGCGACAAGCCCTACCGGTACATTCACCATCCACACACACTCCTCACTTCACGATACCACAATACTCTCCACTCCCGACGGCCGAGCAGTCACCACCCTTAACGCCCCCCGCGTCCGCCACCTATACCAAATCTTTCGCCCCGACCTCTCCGATCATACATTCGAAGAGGAGGTCTACAACCTCCTCACTCGCCTAGGCTCCCGCTCAGAAATCCACTCACCTACACTCGCCACCACCACCCGCAACATATGGGCCACCAGAGAGGACCTCCTCTCGGCCCTCCGTCACACATTCCACATCCAGACAGAACTCTACTCAGACCCCCTCAATAAATCACCCCACTCGCACACCTACCACTCACTCTACCCCGAAGACATAGTCTTCTCATCCAGCGGCAGTAATGCCCCACACACATGGCAAGGCACCAACATCGCCAACCCCGAATACGACCACGAATGCATGCGCCGAGCCATGGAACATGCAATCACCAGCGCACACCTCACAGCCTCACACACCCCCAGCGCTACCATCCTCATACTCCCCCGTTGGGAACACACACCATACCGCCACTCCAAATATATCAACTCCCCATACACACATCACCTATACACCCTTCCCAACGACGCGAACACCTTCTTACCCCCCGACTAACACACAAGCCACCCCACCCCTACCCCTTTCGGCACACGCTAGATGGTCGACATCTACCTCCTCGCTAACTCCCTCGCACTCCCCACCCTACCCTCACACACAGCCTTGACCGCACTCCACAACACCCTCGAGTCCATATACGACACACACCTCCCTTGCCCCACCATCACCATCCCACCTCCACACCTCACCGACTCCTACTCACCTCACTCCGCAGGCATATACCATTCCCCCCCCAACCCCACTCACCCCCTTACCAACCCCCTCCAAGAACGCACACGACTAACATACTCCCCCACTAGAGAAACTCTTGCTTGGAACTGGCAGGACTTCGTATACACAGACGGCTCGAAAAAAGGAGGCAGCTCCCCTCTCGGGGCGGCAGCCACCCACCCAGCCTCGGACACCAACATTAAAATCATGGTGACCTCTACCCCTCCCTCCCATACTATCAATCAAGCCGAACTAGCGGGCATTGACATAGGCCTCCAACTAGGCCATACCCACCTCCTAACTGACAGTGCGTGCTCCCTCCGTCTCATACAAGGATACCTTAACTACCCCTCCGCTTATAGGCACAACATCCACCGCGACACACTCCTCTCCATCACACGCACCATTATAACCCGCTGCGATGCAGGCATCCGCACACATCTCGGCAAAATTAAAGCACACAGCCACTCGCTCGGCAACGACCTCGCAGACGCACTCGCTAACCAAGTAGCAGATGGTTAACCACCAAACACCACATACAACACATGCTCGGACGTGTCCATTGGTCACTGGACCTGGCCTTACACCCTCATACCACAGACTCAAGGGGAACCCATACCCTACATATACACAAACCTCAAAGCCGACGCACACACCCACAGCTGCAAGCACACACTTACACCCCTCTCACAAACATCCAAACACGGCGCCCTCCTCGCCCGCGCCGCGGCAAACGGCCCCGACTTCATCTTCCACAAAAAACTCACAACACTCACCAACACCCAATTCACCCACAAACAAGAATTCATATGGGGCGTCCACAACACCCGCCTCCTCACACTCAACCTCACCATGAGATGTCCCATGTGTGGACAATTCACCAGCACCGGCCACATGGCCGGTAACTGCCCATCCATGTCTAGCCTAAGATAGGACCGTCACAACAGCGCGCTACAACTCCTACTATCCCTCATGGAACGCCACAACGGAGGTCGCTGGGAGACTATCACTGCAAACTTCGGTAACAAACCCATCAAGTCTTTCACCCGCCCCACTCCCACCTACACTCCTCTTGACTGTCACCCCCCACACCCCAGCCACATGCCCGCCCGCCTTGTTGATGCAGACGAAGGTCTCTCGCCCGACTCCCTAACCTCGTGCCCCGCTATCCTCCCCCCCGAAATCCTCCCGCCTGCACTACGTCCCCCGGCGCACAAACCCGATTTCATACGCCTTCTCGAACCTCGCTTCGTCGGTCACAACAACGGCCGCCGCCGATACTCATCTATCAGGAAAATACATATAGGGGAGTGGAAGTACTGCACCGACCACAACCTCTCACACACAGCCCGCTTGATTAGGGACAAATACACACCCCTCGCAAATGCCATCCGAAACCACCGGCCAAGTACCGAAGTCGACATCCTACCCATAGTCATGAGCCGCACGGGCACACCGCACTCATCCACCATCGCAAGTCTCCCCTCTCTCCTCACCCTCCGCACCGACCCACCCGACAAACTCATCACCAAAGCACGAGTCGACACATCTCGCATCCTTTCCACACTCCATGCACACACCGTCCAATGGCTGCATTATCTCCTCCTTGTCTACCGCACCAAATCACGCACGACCACTCGCCGAGCCTCCGCATAACGCACCTCCCCAAGCCATTCATGCACACCACCTTTAACCCGCTTCAGACCCTCCCCGAGGGGGAGTAAAACCCCCGACCACACTTGGAGAGGTTGGACATAGGTGGTTCACGGTCTAGCCCTAACTTGTAAGTTCCCTGTATGGCATAGTTGGGAGGGCCCAGAGACAACAACCGACGCATCCGGCTTTTTGGTGAAAAACCGGCGCATACGCTACATGTTGTAAACAATTTCAATTTCAATTTCAATTTTCTCCAGCGACAGCACTTGCCTGCCCCCGAAAGGCGGCGCCCAACCGCTGCTCACTGACGGCGGGACATATTTCTACTGTAGACACGGAGAGGCCGCAGTTCCGCGACCGCCTACGCCGGTACCGGATGCAGGCAATGCTACACTGCCAATCAACAGCCGGCTGGTGCCGAATTTTTACACACCTGCGCCGCTACTACCAGCCCACAGCGGCCACCTCCAAGGCCCGCCAACGTTCGCCTACCACTGGCCTACCAGCCGTCCGCCTACCGCTTGTACTGGCCAACTACGGGTACGTACCTGCGTTCCACTACCCCGTCGCACGTGCCGCACCACCCATTGGCGCCATGGCGGGTCTCCTCGACCCGCGCATCGTCTTCTCCAATCACGCTGCCCGCCCCGCTCGACTCTTGACTACCAAAACAAAACCCACTACAGTCAATCGCACGGCCTACGTCCAAGCAACGCAGCGCTTTCTCGCCACAGCGCCACGCCTCCCCTCCCGCTCCCCGCCGGCCGTGCTGACGCCCGCCACACCGCGACACTCACTGCAGCCGCGCAAGCCTTTGGCTTTATCTCCTTGGCAAACGTGCCCTCGGGTAAATAGTCAGATTGGGTAAATCTAGAGGTTTGCTACCCTACCCTCCATGTGTACGGGATAGTAACCCATGCGGTTGGTATCACCGTTATTAGCGACGCGTCACCCCTCCAGCACAACGATAATTTACTAGCAGGGTGGCGCGACCAACCAACTAAACAACCTTCACCAACGGACAGCTCTAGCTAGGCACTAGCTAGCAGCAACCCGTTCCCCGAGTACCAACACTCTATGCTTTCGCGCTCGGCCCATCTAGGCCTCGCGCGAACCCACCCACCCATCCCTATATAATCACGCGCTAATCTTCCCCCAGGCCCGACCTGTGAGGGTCTTTTGGCCATTCTGTAAGCAAGCTGACATATTTGGCAAACGTGCCCTCGGGTAAATGCGAAAACCTGTGTCTTCTCGTCCGCTATTGTACCGAATAGCTCATCGACAAAACGATCGCCACTCTGTGACGATCACCATATATATGGCGATCGTCACTCGGCAATCGATTCCCACTCACAAAGATTACTTACAAGACTATATTTGCTTCAATTCTGACGGAGACTATTCTGGCAAGTTTGACTCGATAGAATTTACTTACAGTACTCGCTATTTCTTTATGAACTGGCTGAATAATACATACCTACTTGGCTCAATTGGAAATAATACCGCCCACTCCCTTTGGCGGCAATGTCTATTGTAGCTACTACAGTCAATATCTAACCAAGGCAGGTCGTCGGTAGATACTCGGCAGACTTAGACCTTCGGCTCGGGACTTCAACAGTGACTATCGGTTTTACTATGAAAGCATAAGATATCTTTTCAAGGATTCGCCGTTGCGCTTGATCATGTTGGTATCTTCTTTCAAACGCGGTCTGTAGTTGCCGGCTGCCTGGCTTGGGGGACCTCCACCTCCGAGCTACCAAGCGAAACCTGAGTGTTATCAATACGGCTCGGGCTTTTGGGGGTTGTTAAGTTAAACGGGGAAAGACGTTCCTTACCCTTGCGTGTCACGAAGACCGCAGAAGTCAACTCGTGGATGTCCCTAGCGCCGCGGCCTTTCCACCGACAAATTTATTCCGGCCAAAGATCTACATGCGAAGCACTTATCGCACGTTCCAGTCGTAAAACAATACTCAATGCAAGTTTGACAAGTGGTCAACGCTTTACCTTCATAAGGTGCAGGCAGCACGACTTACAACGGGGGTTGGTGCAAAAGGGCCAAAACATGTAAGGAATAGCTTTGTGGTCCTTGTACTACTAGCGCTAGTCAACGGCAACTCCGCGCAGGACGGACGTATACTCGTGGGTACGTCGCTACTGCAATATTGTAATGGTGCTGATGCTACAGTACGACCAGTACCTCCCGGTACGTACAGATATGCATAATTAATCTAACTAGCCAGATGACGCGCCAGAACGAGCTCTCCAATGCAGAAGGAGCCGCGTCGTGAAACCCAATGCTAGGCAGGCCGCGTCTCGAGGCAGATGACGACGGTTGAACAGCACTAACGCCTGACACGTAAGCATAGCTTGCAGGCGTAACCAGTCTGGGCTGAAACCTATTTAAGCCCAGTGCAGTAGAGGGAGGTGACAGAACCTTTTAACAATTCCTTTGTTCATTTACAACATCTACTGCCCAAGTACAGCAGTGAAACATCTTTCATCAATTACCTCTCGACAACATCATTTGCAATCTTACGACACAGAGCTAGACAGACTAGAACAGATTTGTGCTAGCGTTTAGCTTTCAGAGGCTAACCGCCACACTGGTTTCGGAGCTCTTTGGTCGACGCACGCTTTCGTTCGCTTATTGAACTGCTCGACGTTGTTTGATTGAGTTGAGATGGCTTCTCTTGGACCTGGTCATTACGTGGTGTTGGTAATTCACGTTGGAGGAACTAAACGGTCGGATTTGAAGTTGGTGTTTCAGCGTGAGCCTCGTACTGGTAGAACTTGGTTCCCTGCTGGCTCTGTCTTACCCAACGAAGAGCCTGTCGACGCTGCTATTCGCGAATTACACGAGGAGACCGGTCTTGTTTTGACACCGGATGATTTGACGCTGTTGAGTGGTGAACCTGTGAACGTTACGCTACCTCAAGGACGACAGCTTGTTTCCGTGTACTCTGCGTCTATTCCTGTCCTGTTTGCTACGAGCAACTTACGTACACCTGCTCAGGTCGAGCAGGTTGTTTTGGAACAGTCGACAGTTAATCCGGATGGCACTTACGTCGTCCCGGAAATCATCAACACTGACGGTCTGACACTTACGCCTGCACAGACTGGGTTACTTCGTGCTGAGAAGCACAAGAGTGATTTACTTCACTTTGGTTACGTGACTCAGTGGGAATCTTTCTATCGAGCAATGACACAACATGTTCCAGTCATGCATGAAGACACGTCTATCCCGAGACAGCTCCACATGTACCCCCGGTTTACAACGGTCGACTCTGGTTCTGTCTGGCTGCTGATTCTTGGACACATTAACCGACTGACTGGAGTGGGACCTACAGATTTACGAGTGGGAAAGCCGATGCCTACCCACAACTTGGCAGGACTATCAGTGACTCTTACGGAGACTCAGCGTAAGGCTGCCATTACTTCACCGTACCAGAATGGTCAAGACCCACCTGTACTGGAGGATTGGCTCGAAGCTCAGCCTCAGCGTTTTGTAATGCTTGGGATTGCAGCTGACTCGTACGATGCAGTGTTCTGGGTTACTTCACAGTTTTCTGGACTCCTTGGTGGATGGTGGTTGAACCGGAAAAATCGACCTCCAATTCCATCTACGTACAACGAGCTTGTTGCGGAGATACGCAAGTCTACGTTTCTTCCGAACATTCAGGATGACGCAATTAAAGCTTTGCTAAGTTTTACACAGAGCAACACGATGAGTTACGCGCTTTTTACTAAGAAGTACAACGACTACTTACGCCGTTCTCGTCAAGACCTGACAGCGGAGGTACAGTGTGTACGCTTCATTACTGGTCTTGCAAACGTGGACCTCCAGAGACTGGCTAGATCACACCGAGCGCAACTAGGTTACCAGATTACGCTCGCGGAGCTACAAAACTTTCTGAATGACGTCGTGACAGACTCGCCGGAATTAGGCATTGCAAGGTCTGCTGCTGGACCATCTACCCAATCCTCTCGCAAGCGCAACCTTGAAGACCCTTTTGAGGAAGCCTCTAACGTCTGGAAACGTAACAAGGGTGGCCGAGGACGAGGCCGCGGACGTGGACGTGGAGGTGGTAACAATGGTGGTCGTGGTGGCAACAATGGTGGACGTGGTCAACCATCCGGTCGCGAAGATTTTAATTCAATCGCAAATGCAATGACAGCTGAGGAGCGTAAGCGACACATGGACGAAGGACTTTGCTTCAAGTGCCACAAGAAGGGACACCGTTTGTTCCAATGCCCGGAGTTCAAAGGCAAGGCACCAATGCAACCTAAGAAGCAATGATGGTGGCAAGGCTGTTCTACAAATGAACTGGAGCAGCCGGCTACATCTACTGTTCATTCTGAGACACTGCTAGCGACAGAGGTCGTCGATAAACTTTCGGCATCTCCATCGACTACAGTTGCGACACCTGTAACGCAAGTAGCAGGTCGTCGTCGTCAGACTAAGCAGAGACAGAGTCGTAAACCTGTAACCAGACGTTCAGTTGATTGGAAACTGGTTGACTCAGTCTTTGACCCTCTGCATGCACGATTCAACTTCACGTTGGAAGGATGTGCTGATGATGAAGGTCTTAACTCGCACGGTGACTTACCTCACTGTTCGCCGAGTGACTCGATTCTAGACAGAGACTTAACAGGAGAGAGGGTGTTCATCAACCCACCCTGGGAGTTAGCTGAGCAGATTGCGCAGCATTTTGAGGATTGTCGTCGAACATCTCCGACATCTACGATGGCTGTATTTGTACTACCGAAGTGGGCGAAATTTACTCAGGTGACTAAGCACTGGAAACTCTATCAAGAATTCCCAGCAAGGACACAGCTTTTTACACGTCAGTCACTGGAGAATCCAGCGCAACAGGAGGTGGTTGCTCCAGCCCCTTGGCCTGTACAGCTGTGGTTAGTCGACGCAGATTGTGCGTTTAACGACTCACCAGAACCTACAGCACCTGATCAACCCGACTCGGTACCTGTACCAACAGACGACTCGGAACAGTCCATCGCTACGCTGCGACAATTTTCTTCGACAGCTACAGCCCTACTGACTGACCTCACGGAAGCTCGCCCGTTAATTCGAACTGAGCTGACTGTGAAAACTCCTGATGGCGGACACCACATTTCTGGATTAGTGGACTGTGCTGCGACACTTGATTTTGTGTCAGAGGACTTTGTACGACGCTTTGCTTTACAGACTCGGAAGTCTGCCAGTAAAACCCCAGTTCGACTCGCTAATGGACAACGAGTGACTTCTACGACAGTCTGCGACGTCACTTTTGAGCTGGCTCGACACGAGTTTCACCGGACTTTTTATGTCTTACGTGATTTACGCACAGCTGATTTAATCCTGGGTTTACCATGGCTTGATGACGAACAGGCCTCTTTACAATTTGGTACAACCAGAATTTTTACACTAATGGACGGCACAGCTGTGGAGACTACACTCGAGGAACGACGCCCTGAGTGTCTACTCCTGTCGTCTACGAAAGTTCAGAAGCTCATGCGCAAGACGCGCCGCAGCAGAGGACGTCATGCTGATTTTTACGTCATTGAACTTACGTCAGTCGCTGAACAAACGACAGACTTTCACACTGGAGAGGAACTAACAGCAGAACAACGTGATAACTTCCGGTCTTTACTCTTTGATGACTTCCCGGAGTTACTGCGACCTGTCGACTCTCCACCTGTAAGCCGACAGTGGGATCATCCCATTGAAACAATTGGCCCGATGCGACGTCAACGTCTGAACAGATTGTCACCCGCAGAGCGCGCTGAGCTTAATCGACAGCTTAAAGACGCAGTGGAAGCTGGGTTGATACGCCCCAGCTACAGTGAATTCGGCTCGCCAATTCTTTTTGTGCGAAAAGCTGATGGCTCGCTACGTCTTTGCATTGACTACCGCGGTCTTAACGAGGTTACGCGTAAAGATGCTTACCCGCTACCGCGTGTGGACGACACACTGGACGAACTTAAGGACGCGAACTTTTACACACACCTCGACCTCGCTTCTGGATTCTGGCAAGTTCGAGTGCGTGATCAGGACGTTCACAAGACGGCTTTTCAGACCCCTGATGGCTTAATGGAATGGGTCGCCATGCCGTTTGGCCTGTGTAATGCACCAGCTACATTTCAGAGGATGATGAACGACATACTTCGCGACTTTTTACATAAGTTCGTGACAGTCTACCTGGATGACGTCTGTATCTACAGTCGAACTCTGGAAGAGCACCTGGAGCACCTGCGTCTAGTGCTACAGCGATTCAAGGAGGAAGGGCTGAAATTGCGCCTTAAGAAATGCTTCTTCGGATTGCAAGAAATGGAGTATCTGGGCTACACTGTGTCAGCCGGAAAAATTTCGGTTTCCACAAAGAAAGTCGAGGCCGTTGCAGACTGGCCAGTGCCCAAGACGCAGAAGGAGGTTCGCAGTTTCGTACAGTTCTGCAACTTCTATGCGAGATTCATACACCATTTTAGCGACCTTACGGCTCCATTGACGGACTTACTGCGGAAGTCCCAGCCACAGAAGGTTACGCTGACGCCTGCCTGTTTGGAAGCCTTCGAGACTCTCAAGTTACGGCTCATTTCCGCGCCATGCCTGATCCTTCCGGAGGTCGGCTCGGACGCGACGTTCACCGTAGCTACAGATGCTTCCACAGTGGGGATTGCAGCAGTCCTGTTGCAAGACCAAGGAGGCGGTCTTCAACCAGTCTCTTACTGGGCGCGTAAGCTGAATCCAGCTGAGCGTGGTAACACTTACTCTGCGTACGACTTAGAAGCTTTGGCCGTATGCGAAGCTGTCAAGCATTGGAGGTGCTATCTTGAAGGCTGTTCTAAGTTCCTTGTCGTAACAGACCACGACACACTGCGGCACCTGCTCAGGCAACCGAACAACAGGCTGAACAAGCGGCAAGCAAGATACCTGCGGGATTTGCAACCGTTTGTGGGCTCGATGACACTTGCATATCGCAAGGGAGCTCTGAACGAAGCTGACCCGTTAAGCCGGCGACCAGACTTCGTACCTCAGGCCACAGTACCCTTATTTTGGGATGGCGAGGTTCCGTCAGATCGAGAATTACGACGGAAGTCCCAGCTGCTGTTTGAAGACGCACAGTTAAATTCACTGACTGTTGACGCGTTGCAGCTGAGCCCTGAGTTCGCTGATCTCATTCGCGAGGGGTTCTCACGAGATTCGTTTTATGGGGACGATGGTGAGTGGACAAGAGACAGCCGGATAGAAGCCAGAGACGGGTACTTTTGGCGTCTCAATCGCCTCTGTATTCCACAGAACTCTGAGCTCCGACTGAAATTGATCGCAGAGCTGCACGAAAGTTCGTCAGCCGGTCACAGAGGAGTTGCTAGCACTCTTGCTAAAGCACTCGACAGATTCTGGTGGAAACGAATCCGCCAAGATGTGAAAGATTTTTGTGAACGCTGCGTCGTGTGCCGACGAGCGAAGATTCGACCTCAGATGGCCGCGACTCTTTACCCGTTACCTGTTCCACCCAGACCGTGGCACACAGTTGGTCTTGACTACCTGACACACTTGCCTGAGAGCAACGGCTTTAACAGTGTGCTGATTGTAGTAGACCATCTAACTCGAATGGCCCATTTTCTGCCATGCACAGAGTCGATTACTGCCGAAGAAACTGCAACTTTGTTTTTACAGGGAGTCTACCGTTTACATGGACTGCCCCGAGTGCTGATCAGTGACCGCGACCCGAAATTTGTCAGCGCCTTCTGGCAGACATTGTGGAGACGCCTTGGAACGCGACTAAACATGTCTACCAGCCGACACCCAGAAACAGACGGACTGACAGAGCGCGTGAACAGCACGTTTCAGCAGCTTCTTCGTTGCTTCTGTTGCTATGATGGCTCTGACTGGTCGACACTTTTACCGCAAGTGGAGTTTGCGTACAACGCTTCGCGTGCACTTGGAATTGAGCACACGCCGTTCGAGGCTAACTTTGGTTTTTCTCCTGAGGAGCCTCCTGACCTGCTCTTCAGCATGCGACCATCGATTCCTTTTTCGCAAGACGCAACAGAACGGTTGAGATTGTTACAGGAAGTACACAGCTTGGTACGCTCAGTGTTACAACTACACAAGAACGAGATGCAAGCGCGCACAGAACCGTCTACAGCGCCACACTTCGCTAAGGGAGACAAGGTGTCAGTCGTCACAGCAAATCTTTTTCTGCGAGGACAGCCGAACAGGAAACTCAGAGACAGACAGCTTGGCCCTTTTTCAGTGGAGGAGCAGATTGGGAAACACAGTTACAGATTAAAACTTCCAGCGACAGTACGCTTACATCCTGTGTTCCACGTTAACAACTTAAGACCCTGCTCTACCGCTCTGCTACGGCCAGCTGTCCCGGTGACTGTCCCTGAAGGAGACGACGAGGAGTTTGACATCTCACACATCTCTGCTGTGTGCATCAAGTCGCTACCTGGGCGACGAGGCAAATATTTGCTCTTCATGACGCATTTCAGTGATGACGACATTCCACCTGTCTGGCACCGATTGAACGAGGTGCATCGAACAGTTGCGTTACAAGAATTCTTGGAGACGCCCCAATGGCGCAAGTTCGCCAAGACTCAGGCGTACATTGATTTTATGCACGCTCACCCAGCGCGCATTCCTGAGTCCCAGTAATTGCTTCAGTAAAGGAGCCAAGAACCACGGAGGTCTGCCTCGCGGCGACCTCATTGATCTGTCAAGAGGGGGAGGGTACGAGTGTGACGAGTACAGTCCTGCAACAGTACATTGCAGGACATTGTACAGGTACTCGTTACGAATTCCAATTCGTGCTTTTCCACAGGACGGACGTATACTCGTGGGTACGTCGCTACTGCAATATTGTAATGGTGCTGATGCTACAGTACGACCAGTACCTCCCGGTACGTACAGATATGCATAATTAATCTAACTAGCCAGATGACGCGCCAGAACGAGCTCTCCAATGCAGAAGGAGCCGCGTCGTGAAACCCAATGCTAGGCAGGCCGCGTCTCGAGGCAGATGACGACGGTTGAACAGCACTAACGCCTGACACGTAAGCATAGCTTGCAGGCGTAACCAGTCTGGGCTGAAACCTATTTAAGCCCAGTGCAGTAGAGGGAGGTGACAGAACCTTTTAACAATTCCTTTGTTCATTTACAACATCTACTGCCCAAGTACAGCAGTGAAACATCTTTCATCAATTACCTCTCGACAACATCAATTGCAATCTTACGACACAGTCAAGGCGCGCCACATTCCGCCCCGTTCTTCACCGTTCTGCGTTCGCGCTACAGACCAAGTATCCGTACCTATTGTACACCAAGGCAAGGCATGCAGACGGAACGACGAACGGGAAAGAAATGAACGGTTTATGGCTTAGTCAATCCTTACTCAACCCGGAACTACGGGTAGGGAGGCTTTCAAGTGTAGTTGAAACACGGTTGTGGAAACCGCAAAAATGGGTGAAGTGGTTCCATATGTTGCAAAGCCCGAAATCGGGCAGCCATTATCGCTGAGGAATAGCAAGGCAAATTGCAGTCTCTACTTCTCCACTCCCCGTCTACACGCTCAACCCTATTCGTAGCCCGCCGCCCCATCCTAGTAGACAGCTACCAATATCACTCCTTCGAGGAAGGGGGTTCAGCACGAGAGAAAGCTTCTCATCGTGTATTGTTACGGTATCATGTAGCGATGACGTACCGGGCGGGTGTAGAGGGTGACACTACTCGGCCGCCGCCTGATCGAGGCCCTCCACGCAGTACGGCCAAAGGGCTACCAGGTAGCTCTACAACATTGAGTCCCAACTGACTTAGAGCTCCTATCTATGTACCCTCTATCGCTCATCCTTAGCTATGACGGGTCTGCGGCAGTTAGATAGGGCATACGGGTGCTGAGCGCATCCAGGCTTTATTTATTTATTTAGTGTTCCGTTTTAACTTATGAAATGAGGTTGTTATGCGGTGTTCTGTAAGGAAACCGCGTATTTATACACTCTCCCCATAAAGTCCGTTACTAGCGGCACTCATTTAATTACCCGCCACGCACTGCCGCGATGGCCATGCAACTCCATTGGGGGGTAGAATAATGAGTTTCGAACAGCACATAAAGGCGCGCTGTTCACTGACGTGAGCACATTTACCGGCACGCCCCAGTTATTGTGGGCACCCACGTTGGATTTGCGGCCCATATTTTGCGGGCCGAAATTCGTGCATGTGCAGGTTATGCACGCCTCTATGCGTGGCTCGGCACACGTAGTGGTGCGACAAGCCGGGAGACTACTCGACAGTGGGTTCTCAGCATGTTTGCACAATTGCACTTGTATCCGCCGACTATGTTGCGCCCGGCCGTCTACAAAGCGGCGACACCGAGAATGGCATGTCGTGTGCACTAGTTTTTCTTGCCACGTGCCCGGAAATACCACCAAGGAGCACGGGCTGGGGGCCTATTGGGCTTGAGGGGCAGTTGAATTGGAGTGTAAGCACCATGGTGCGCGGATCATTGGCCTTAGAAAATTGCGGATCGCCGGGCGTGAAAAATGGCGGGGAGCTTTCAAAGTACCCTAGCACGGGCCTTCATCTAGCCGGCGGCAAAGGGCACGGCACCATGCCATCATGGGGCATGAAATGGGCAACGCCGCGAATAGAAGAAATATAGAGCGCTAATGGTTGAGCGTATTAGCGGAGCGGGTATGCGGGTACCACCTGTCTAGGGGTTGCTAGCCCCGCGCGAATGTGGCAGATTTTGAAACCCTAAAAACTTTATTTGGCTGTACGAGGGCTTGGATGACATCGGACGGTGGATTTGACGCCAAAACCGGTCGGTAGGCGTAGAATAAATTGAAAACTTATACTTACTAGGGGGAAGGGCTTCCACTTGCAGCTTAGTTTGCTCGAATCGGACACTGTATGGCGAAGTTAGGCTTTTTTTAAGCCTCCCAAGCTATGGTTTTCCGGTCCCGAGCCCACCCACGTCAAGCATATTAACGGCACATGCCATCACACCCACGTGCTCCCATGTTTGTGGACAACATGCTGGGATCATAAAAACCGCAGGTTGTGCCGCCCATTTCGGGATTTTTCACGAGCCAAAGTGTGGCAAATCCGAATTCCGGGGCGCCCGAATCAAGGTATACCCCGAAATCGGGGTTGGGCCGCAAACCCTAATACGTCATATCGTAGCCGTGACGGGCCCCATTTGTGCCCCGCTTCCCCCTTAGCCTCACCCTCAACACAAGTTTCGGCCCGCCTTTTCAACGAGCTAAAGTACAGTTGAACCCTAGAAACCCTACATGGTAAACACCCGCCCTACGTGAAAGGCCCCATTTCACTAGTAACGGACTTTATGGGAAGAGTGTAAAGCTATTATTTAATGAAGAGATTCTACGTCGTAATTTGATTACAAAAGCGCAGTGAAAACACCAATCAGTAAAGTAAACATGTGTTCTGGTAAGTAAACCTTCGATTTGTACAGGCACATATCACTGCGGCAGTACCGTTTTCATTCCAAATACGATCCTCGTACAAGCGCTGCCTAAAAATGGCATTTTTTTAATCTTTAGCACATTTACCCTAGGGCACGTTTTGCCAAAGATGTCAGCTTGCTTACAATTTGGCCAAAAGACACCCACAGACAGGGTCTGGGGGTCAATTAGCGCAGGATTATAGGGATGGGTGGGTGGGTTCGCGCGAAGCCTAGATTGGCTGAGCGCGAAAGCAGAGAGTGCCTAGGCTCGTGGCTAGCTACGGCTTATAAGGCACGGGCTAGCTAGAGCTGACCGTTGGGGAAGTCGTTGGTCGTTGGCTGCGTCTAACTGCTCGGGCAAGGTGGTTGCCCTGCAGGTGAGACGCGCCGATATTAACGGTAACAGTAACCGCTAGAGTTACTGTCCCGTACACATGATATTGGATATGCAAACCTCTAGATTCAAATCAATCTGACCATTTACCCTAGGGCACGTTTTGCCAGTAACCTAAAGCCAAAGGCTTGCACAGCCAGAATTAGTGTTGCGGGGGGGACGGAGTGAGCCAGCCGAAGAACCGCCAAGCAGCAGGTGTTGGGGTCATGGTTGGGTCAATATATTTTCCTTCAGTCACAGAGCTGTTCTTGGCCCAGCCACCCATAAATTTGATTACGGGGAGGGGCGCGCCGATGCAGCTGGCAGCGGACGCCGCGCCTTTCCGTAGGCTGTGCGACGTCCATTTAAAGCCGGCGGGCGCTGACGAGTTGACTGCGAGGAGGGCGAGGGAGAGCCAGGCGGCGATGGTGGACGCGGCACCCCAATCGGTAGAGGGTTCTGAAGGTGAGAAACTCCAGAAGGCGAGCGGGGGTGGCGTGCTGTAGAATTTTGTGCAGAAGATAGCGCGTTGTTCTGTGTAGTAGTGGATTAGGTTCGCCAGGACGGGGTTAGCGGCTACATGTACCGCGATGACTAGTTTATCGCTGGCGTCGCGGCGCTGGTCCCCCTTCGATTTCCGCACGTAGAGGCAGATTTGCTGCGAAGGCTGGTCGACCACAAGGTCGCCTGTCTGGCAGCGGGCGCCGGTTTCGGCGCGGCAGAAAAACGTGTAATTGACGCACACCGCTAAACAGGCCCGGAAGCGTTGCATCTGGGGGAAGGCAGCAGGGGTCCAAGCGAAAGTACCGTGAAGGGTGTTGGCGTAGTGTAGGATGTCCAGTGCGACTTGTGCGGGTAGCGGGAGGCGAGCGGTGGTAGGTACCAGGCGGTGCTGTAGCATTTCGAAGCCACGGCGGGCGTCCGCCAAAAGTTCGCCCACGGCGACGGGTTGGCGCCGGTGGTCACGGAAGAACTTGTTTATGGCGGAGAAGTAGGGTTGCAGCGAGCTCGCAGCGACCGTGCCGCGCAGGGCCAGCCAGGCCGTGTAACGGACCATTGTGGCGGGTGTGGCCTGTAGCGGGGCGATGTTTTCCTCTGCACAGAAAATAAAAAATTGCCCGATTGCGCTCTGGTAGCTCGTGTACGTCGAGGGCGCTAGCGAGTTGCTGAGTAGGGCAACCGCCGTAACCCCGAGTCGGTCTGATCCTAGGAGGTCTTGGAAAGTTTCAGCTAAATCGGTGGACCAGGGCGACGGTGCTGCTTCCCGGCGTAAGCCGTAGCGCGGCGGTCCTGTACGCAGACTGGGAACGAGCTGTACAGGTGGTTTTAATCGGTCCGGGCATATCGCTCGGCCAATCGCACCGCGTCGCGTGTAGAGCCAAGAGGGGGTGTTAGCCGAAAGGCCACGATGCTCCACGCGGGTGGCCCGACCCCTTCGTGCTTGCCCAGCCTGCCTGGAAAGAACAGGTCGCGGGACGCTGGGAAGTGCACGGTCTCGGTGGCCAAGCGTGCGAACGCGTGGTACCACGGTTTGTTTCGCCAGTAGGGGGCGACCACGGTAGCCGCTGCTTGAGCTTGTTCGAGTTTTGCTGCCAGCGCCGGTAGGGCAGACCAAGGGGGGTTGCAGTAGTTGTTCTCGCACCTCCACGCCGCGTCGGGGAGGTGTAGGCAGTCGATGTCTTCGCATAGGGGGTCGCGCCAGCGGGCATTGAAGCGTGGTAGCTGCGTGTTGAGCATCGAGGCGAAACGGTCGATACTGTGCGGCCCCCACCGGCGTTGAAGGTAGGCGAAAACACGAGGGTTGAGTTGCCAGTCTTCGTAGTCCAACTCCCGGCTTAGCGCGTCGGCCCATATGTTGGCCGCCGAGCGGATGTAGCGCGGCCGGATGTTGATGTCGTTGCTGTCGAGGAGGTACCACAGGCGCCGGAGTTCGGCCATCATGGCGGGCGAGCGCGAGGTGAGCTTGGTGAGGGCGGCGACCACCGCCGTGTTGTCCTCGTGTAGGAGGACTTGTCGGCCTCGGAGTTGGGGTAGGAAAGATTCCACCGCGTGTCGCACCGCACGAAGTTCCTTCCACGTAATGTGTTGTTGGCGGTCGGGAGCGCTCCAAAAGCCTCGGGCTTGATAGTTGGAGTTCTCGTTGAGAACGGCCCCCCAACCGTAGTCGCTCGAGTCGGCGTGGAGGTAGGCGGTCTCGATAGGCTTGTAGATGGACCGCCCGTTGTGTTGCGTGGGGACCGTGCGCCACCACTCGAGGTCGCGGCGTAGTTGGTGGGTGAGGCGGACGCGTCCGCCCCACCCAACCCGTGTGGCTAACACGTTGTGTAGCTCGCGCAAAAAGAAGCGCGCGGGGGCGATGGCGAGGTAGAGGAACTGCGCCTTGCCGGCGAAAGCCGCGAGTTGGCGAGTGGGTAGCCACCGGGCGTTTGACGCAGCTCGGCCGAGGAGGGATGAAGCTTGTTGCGCGAGCTGTTGAAGTTTTGCGGGGGGTGCGCGAAACATGCCGTGTTGGAGGTCCACCGTTAAGCCTAAATGGTCGCCTACTTGGGTAGGTGTCCAAACGCCCTTCTTGGGGTTGCGTTCGAGGCCGAGGCTGAGGCCGAGGCTGAGGCCGAGGCTGTCGAGTAGGGCTTGAACGCGCTGTCGCAGTAGGAGGGCGTCCTCGTAAGAGTCGGCGAGGAAAAGGAAGTCGTCCATGTAGGGTAGGAGTCGAATTCCCCGCCACCGCGTGTTTCGGAGGAAGCGCTTGGTGGGGCGGCGACTGTGAGGGGAAGTGGCCGTTGGCACCGGTGGCGGTGGGCGACGAAGGTGGTTTGTGAACACTTGAGTGAGCTTGCAAAAGTAGTAAGCCGACCCCGACCAACCCATGGGGAGGCATGCTAGGCGCCATAGCGTGCCGCGGTAGTTGACCGTGAAGAAGTCGCGGTCTTCCTCCCGGATGCCAAGGGTGTAGTACCCGTCGGCAAGGTCGAGGGAGACGAAGTAGTCGCCCGGTCGCGAGAGGTGACGTAGGTGCTTGAGCGTCTCGCACGTCATAGTGAAGGTCGAGCAATAACGGTTGAGTTCTCGAAGGTCGATAATCAAACGCCATTGGTTGCACCCGGGTTTTGGAACTAGAAACATCCGGGAAACGTAGCGAGGGTTGTCCGCCCGCTCCCAAGCTCCGCAAGCCTCGAAGCGGGGGAGCTCCGAGTTTAGAAACTCGAGTTGGGCCGGCGTCGCGTCGAGCATAGAGATGCCGTGGTTGAAGGGCTTGGGGCGTAGACCTTGCTTGAACTTTACGCGAACGCCATGGCGGATCCAGTTTAGGACTTGGCCGCTCGCTCCGATGCGCTCCCACTCCCGCCATCTTCGACGCACGCGGTGGCGCATGAAGGAAGACGTCGGGGAGCAGGAATCGGAGCGGCGGGCCACACCGTCATTTCTTGGTCGAGGTTTTAGCCGGGTCGGTCGGCTTCGGGGCGGGGGTGGCGCGGGCTGCGGCTGCTGCTGCTGCGGCGGCCTTGCGTTTGTCGGCGGCGGCTTTGCGGGATCGCGCATCGGGGCCGGGAGGCTTGTCCGGTGTGACTTTCGCGAAGGCAGCTCCGGCGGCGGCCTTGCTGGCGGCGTGTAGGCTGACTTCCAGCGTGCGGTCGACGAACGCTTGGCGAAGCGCATCCAATGTGCCGGAGACCGCGGCAGGGCGCGGTCGGCAAAAGCGCTCGTGGGCCAGTTCGGCAAAGACGCGGTCCGCATCTGTGCTCGTTTGTCCGCCCTTGGTGAGGCGGAGGAAGCCCAATCTAGTACGGGCGGCCTCCTCCGTCGCCATGTGGGTGCGATGACCCGCTCGGATGAGGGTAATCGCTTCCGCCTGCTCTGGCGGTAGAGGTGTGCCGTGCGACAGCGTGTCCAGAGCCTCGCCGATTGCCGCGTTGGCGCAGCTGTCGAAGAAGGCATAGCACCCGATGTGTAGGTACTCGTCGTAGGCTGCCTGGGTGCGTTTGTCGCTTAGCGAGCGGGCGGTGTCGTCCGTGAGTGTCCACAGACGTGGCTCGTCGACGTCGCGAGGGGGACGTTCGAGGCCGGGTGGGATGACTTCGCCGTAGTAGGTGAAGTCGACGAATTCGGCCGCGGAGGGGCCGGGTTCGTCGTCAAGCAAGTCGATAGGTGGCACGGGGGCCTCCTTGCCACCCTCCGTCGCTGTGGTCGCGTCGGGGGGAATGGACTGCTGTTGATCAGTAGTAGCGGGTGTGGTTGTCGGCTGTCGAAGCTGAGCGAGTAAGGCAGCGTTAGCCGCCAAAAACTGCTCAGTAATGCGTTGTTCCGATTCCAAAACCGCCGTACGAATCTGTTCGGCTGTGCGTTGTTCGAGTGTGGTAGCGTGAGGGTCGGCCGCTGCGGCGGATGTAGACTGCTCGGGCTGCATAGTGGGGAACGCTGTAGCTGAACGAGGGGAAGTGTCGCGTGACGCTCGAGTGCGCATGGGACGAAAAGTAAGATTGACACCCTACTCGACTACGAGAGTCGAGACTGCATTCGCGCGAAGCCTAGATTGGCTGAGCGCGAAAGCAGAGAGTGCCTAGGCTCGTGGCTAGCTACGGCTTATAAGGCACGGGCTAGCTAGAGCTGACCGTTGGGGAAGTCGTTGGTCGTTGGCTGCGTCTAACTGCTCGGGCAAGGTGGTTGCCCTGCAGGTGAGACGCGCCGATATTAACGGTAACAGTAACCGCTAGAGTTACTGTCCCGTACACATGATATTGGATATGCAAACCTCTAGATTCAAATCAATCTGACCATATACCGCGACTACTGGTACTGTCAAATGCTGCATCAGCCGCATCGCCACCGCGTGCCTGTATTTTCGAGACAGTAAGTACTAAAGTCGTCAAGGCGACGATGGCGATCGCCGAATTAGCGCTGGGAGTGTGTGTGTGTGTGTGTGTGTGTGTGTGTGTGTGTGTGTGTGTGTGTGTGTGTGTGTGTGTGTGTGTGTGTGTGTGTGTGTGTGTGTGTGTGTGTGTGTGTGTGTGTGTGTGTGTGTGTGTGTGTGTGTGTGTGTGTGTGTGTGTGTGTGTGTGTGTGTGTGTGTGTGTGTGTGTGCTTTGTTGCTTTGTTGCTTTTACTTGCAAAGCATCTTCTCCAGAATGTTGTGTTTGTTAAATATACTGTTTATTTTCAACTGACCGTGCATATTGAAGGCTCATTTTCATCTGTGTGTAGTGTTGTATCAGGGAGTGGTTCTTGGCCATGTCACACAAAAGTTGAAGGGTGTGGAAGCCACCTCGGTGCCTGCCCATCCTCACGTGCTTTGCGAATGTCGGGGGTTGAAGGATAAGGCTAGGGATCAAGTGAATTTTTCCGATGTTGATGGTAGTGATATCTTGAAACGTCGATGTTGATAGTATTGATATCTTGGATTGTCGATATTGATGGTGTCGATATTTTCGGATGTTGATATCGATGGCAATTCAAGCCGATGTTTTATCGCCGATATATCGATATTTTGGACGATATATCGATACATTGGGCGTTGATAATCAATATTTTCCAATTGTTTTGATAATTGACGGCATTGATACTAGCACTATTGCCATCGTGTCAATGTCGATGTCGCAACCTATCACATCGATGGCACCATCAGCGTGTGATGATGATACTATCGACGATGCATCGATGGCTGATCCCTAGCCTTATTGTAGGAGGCATAGTTGACTATGACAATGCATATGCTATAGTAAACGAGGTAGGTAACATGAACTTCATTCCAATCCGATTGAGTATTTCATTTCGTTTGTTCAATATTTAAAATGAGTGCTTTGTTTGATTGCGGCTCTATTTGACGATATCTGTAATTGTTGTGTGTGAATACTCTATCCTACATTCAATTGCGTGTTTGGAATATGCTTCGTTCATAAATGCGATAGATGCGTAATGTCACTTGTGATGGCACTTCCTTTTTCCGTGCTTCACTCTTGGCGTGTAATTATTAGCAAGTTGGGCCCGGGTCTTTTCGACTAGGTACACCTATCGACACACCTAGCTTCACTGTGTGTCGACGTTCCTCGGGAGTTAAAAAACTGCAAGCAACCGCAGTAATTGCCACAGTCCCAGCGCCGAAGCAGTAACAACGTAATAATTTTGTAATCAAGAAAAAGAGATCGTAAATTAAATTCAATTGTCGAGAAATGCAAAGCTAAACTGCTGCTCGACCTTCACGATGCTCGGCCCGCTCCCACCGACCCGGGGTGCCGACCGGCCGAGGCCGGTCGGCGTTCGGGAAGGACGACGGGCCAACCTAATCTAGCCCCCGCGTGCCTTCGGTGTTGCGGAAGATAGGAGGGGAAAGGCTGGTATAAAAAACCCCTCCTCGCGTGGTCGCTCGTCGATCCCGCCGCCTTATCCCGTAAGCCCCGCCATAGTCGCCGCCGCATCCGCCGACGCGACGGTCCTCCTTGTCGAGGTCCCCCGACACCTCGAGGGCAGGTGGGGGTGACCGAGACACATAGACATAGAAAAAATGGGTGCTCTTGCCTCCGCACTGGAATTTTCCCCGCTCATTTCCCCGGTTTTTTCTCTGTCTGGTACCCGGGTACCTTTCAGGTAGTCCGGCATGCGTCCGTACCCTCCCCCCTCTGATCGCGCGTCCACCTAGTAGACTTTGTTGAAGTTGGGGCCTCCGCGCTCACCCGCCCCCCCCCCCCGCAAGGGTAGCGTCTATCCGGTAGTGGGTATCGAGGAGGGGGGGGGGGGGGGGGGGGGGGTCAACCGACACAGACAAGGGTAGCCGGGTCCGTCGGGCCGCGGGTGTGCGGAATTACTCAAAAAACCCTCCGTACGGGGTTTTCCGGCGCCGCCGACCCGGAGAGTCGTCGTCGCCATATCTTGTCGCTCCTTCCGCCGCGACTGGCCTCCTTGGCGCCCAAGCCTACTCCTCCCCCCCCGAAAGATGTATCCTCTCGGCGTGGCGGCTCGCTAGTGAGCGCCCTACCCTGGTGTTGCTCCCGAACTAGCTCGGCGCCGGGTACGGACAATAGTTTAATTTCCAAAAGCCCTCCGTACATGGCTATCCTGCGGCGGCTGATCATAAGGATCGCCGCCGCCTCACATAGCCGCTCCTCCGCCTGCGACCGGCCACCGGCCTGTGCCATGTCTTGCCTAACCCCCTGGGAAGTGTCGACTGGCACATGGCTGGTCGGCAGCTAGCGAGCGCCCTTTCGTGGCGCTACTTCCCGGCTGGCCATCCACCACCTGATCCAACACTCGCCTCCCACCGTTGATCTGGCCGTACCCTCCTCGCAATCAAACGCTCCTGACGTATATGTCCCACCCCCTCGAGATAGGAATGTTCCTTGTAGTATTTGGATGCGAAAAAACATATCGGACGGACCGAGCGGGAGATCTTGGTACCGGTATTGCACATAATTTTTTTTTCAAAAGCCCTATGTACAAGGCTTTCCCGACAGCTATTAATCCCGCGGATCGAGTTGTCGGCCCTCTTAGCCCCCTACCGTGCCAGGCCTGGCACGGCTACGGGGTTTCCAGCGCCCACCACGGGGAGGTGAGGGGATGCCGACGGGCATGCGAGCGCACCCCCCTCCGGGGCCGCCGCCGCTGCGCCGCCGGCGGGCGCCGGTTACCGGTACTTTGTTATTGTGTGGTTGATTGAAGTCTCCGCCCCAGAGGACACGGTTAGTTGGGTAGTTATCGGCTAGTTTGAGGCCCCCTACTGCAACTTCTGCGTATAATCGGGGTAGTTGTGGGGTGTGGAGCTGGGGCATGTTTACCCCGATAATTAGGTACGGGTTGCCGGAGTGCGGGGAGAGGGATAGGCCAACAATGTGGGGGGCAAGGTGGGGGGGCAGGGGTATGACAGTGGCTGAGTGGAAGGAGGATTTACGTACCGCGAATAGGACGCTTCGTGGGGTTAGGTGGTATTGGAGTGGTGAGGCCGGGCGCTCTTGAGGAGTTATTGGGGGAGGACGATGCGCCAGCGTGACTTGTGTGTCGAGTGGTTGGTTTTCGTGAGGAGGAGTAGGTCCGTTTGGTGGGCGGTCGCGAGGTGTCCGACGTCCATGATGGAAGTGTGGAGGCCTCGGGTGTTGGGGTTGATGAGATGGAGCGGTTGAGCGGTATGGGGGGGGGGGGAGGAACGGGCGAGGGGGGGAGAGCCGTGGTCGGGGGTGTTTTTTGTCGTGTGTTCCGTGTCGGGTGCGTGTGTGGGGAGAGGGGGGAGGGTCGGAGGGATGGGGGGTAGTAGGCGGGGGGAAGTCGGGGGGAGGGGGCGACGGGGGGCGGAGGGTGTGTGGGGTGGCGTGGCTGGGAGGGGTGGGGCGTGTCTGAAGTGAGGGAGGATTGGAGTTGGGCGCGGCCGATGGGAATAGGGTGGCGCGGAAGGTGTGATGCCAATCGAGGAAGTGTAGAGCATAGAC
>JAPMLY010002217.1:0-60463 GCA_026401115.1 Tetraselmis chui | reverse complement strand
TGGATACCACCAAGCAGATAACATGGAGAGACTCCATAGGTTGAGAGAAATGAGGCATGCAAAAGCACTAACACCGCCCACATAAAGAATGCTGTCCGAAAACGGAGCAAACATCATATTGAACACAACTTTAACAGTGTGGAGCAGCATATTGAAACAACAGATAACAATTTCACCATAACAGCAATACTGATTAATGCCATAACCCACAGCATCACAAAGACTATCCTCAGATTAATCAACAAGCAAAGATGGGGGGAACAATCGTCTCGATCCAACAGAACACAAACCGATGCTCAACGAACAAGAAACAAATAACCATGTCATGAGTCCAATTTGAAAATCAATCCCACAACTGACTACTAAGCTTAATGGATGCCCACCGTTCAAAACTACTAGCGGGTATCAAAATTGTTGGCACCTGGCTATCGATAGTCACCTGTGGTGCTCGTTACACGGCTAAGGTCCAAGTCCAAACTTGCGAGTTTGCACCTAATAAATTAAAACATTCGCATTTCAGCAAGCGCATTTCGGAATGGACGTTGGATTTTCAGGTGGGGATATTTCAACGCGTCGACTGGAACCATTTGAATGCACAAGCATGGGGGGGGGGGTAAGGGGGGGACGCATGTTGCGGACGTACCTTAGAAGCACTTGCTTCGGGCTCGATCTTTATATTGCTTGACTCCCCGACTAGCTCTTTCTTTCCTGCTCGCAACGCGTACCTGCGCATAACAACAACGTGTTTGAACATTGTACTATATAAATTGATACGTGCAAGCACGAGGAGGGATGGGAGAGCAGCAGACTAGAGCTACCACTTCAAAGTAACGGTTTTTGCAGCGGCGAGAGGAAGTGGCGATAGGCGCAAAACAAACTCCACCGGACCGTTTCTTAACGTATATTACTGCATACACGGGTAAACGGGCAGAGTGACAACAGCAAGCTAACGGGGGAGGGGTTCGTGGACACGACAAAACAACACTTGGATAAGTGTTTGCGGTGATTGCGGTCGCTATCCATATTAAATACATGCCACGAGCCGAGGAAAAGACGGTGACTGCGTGACTAGAGTGGGTGTAGCCTATGATAATCCAGTACTTTGAATCAATGTATATTGAATTATTGATCCATGCCTCGACGCTTTTATAGTATCAAAGATTTCATTTTGCCTCGTTGGCAGCATGAACAGACAAAAATACCGCCAGATGTGCGGGAATCCGAATCATCAAATAGTGATTAGCTGTCGGACGGTACGATCAACAATGCTGGATGACGATTGACGAGCCGATGAGCAGACGCCCATTCGTGACAAGTGTAGTTTCCCAGCCGCACACGCAGTTGTCAATTATAGAAAATGTACGTAAAGCACTAGAGAAGTGGCGCGAACGCAGCAAAGACGTGCGCCTTTTCAGCAATCACATACATAAGTTAATCAATTAGAATGCGTACTTCTGAAAATTCAAATAAAATACACAACACATGTAGTTGAAATTCAACTATAAAGGAAAGAAAGTTTTTGGAGAACAATGAATTTAAATATGACATGTTTAAAAAAATCTTAAAGAAGTATTGTGTGACGCATTCAAATAAATCAAAAACAACACTTGTAAATGACAATGACGCAATGAAATCTAGCAATCATTGACATGAGTCTTGGCTGTTTATAGTGGTTTCATTACACGCATTAATATAATTACAGAATAATTCGGACGGAACAGGCACATCATGAAATAGTAGCACACAACGTGCAATTGAAACTACAGAAGATTCATGGACAAACCAGTAATGGCAAAAATGATTACAAGAAGCACTATAGGAACAAGTATAATGGTACCGGCAACAGTCATTATTATTGACGTTTAGAACGACACTATCCCATGTGGTATATACGCGCTAAACTACTGAATTTGACTTTTTAGAAATATATATCGGGAATTATCGATATAAATGGCACTCATCGACTATACCTATCATGCAGCCATCAATGGTAATGCCTCACCCATCACCACACCATCGATAACACAAGCACTCCCATCATCATTCCATCGACTGCAAGCGAGTAAATTATTGTCATCCTCGATATTTAAGAACATTGTTGCGAGACATGGTTTTGTGTGATAATCAAGTTGCTGCACAGCAATGTTGGTCAAGTAGCATCGTGATAGTACGGCTGTGACTCAGCACTATAAGATGATAAGCCAATCAACAATAGAGAGGATTAGGTTGCTGATGGTGGCAAGTTGCTGAGCGTTAGATATCATCTAAAGGCTCAGAATATATGTTGGCGTGTGCTCACCACAAGGTGAGTGCGTGTCTTGTGATAGGCAAGTGCTAGGCACTTGCTGAGGGTGAGATGACATGCAGTGTCACTCACCGAGTGTAAGCATTCCTTATTGCCCCCTCAACTTTGACAGGTTATGGGCCCTCAAGCTGCTAGTTGTTGGAGTCATTTGTCTTGACTGGAACCTAGAGCTTGCTTCTCGAAGAGTGGTAGACCTTTGTGGTGTCGCACGATACGTGAGGTGCGGCTGGCTCACAAAGTGGCTGGCTCTTGCTTGTGTTTGTAGCTTTACTTCGATACCCGGCTGGTAGCGACTTGTTTGTGTCGCTTGGAGCCGGCTTCAACCCCCGAACGCCGACTCGTGTGACGTGAAGATCGGCTTGCTCTTCTTTGTTATAGCTTGGCGCTTTCTGGAATTTTATTCGCTTCCGGAGCTTGTCACCCGCCAGTTTCTTTTCTCGTGAAAGCCGATAGTGGTCCGGCTGAATTTTTGGAAAGGCATCTTACCTCAAGTGTACTAGCACTCCTGTACGACGTCACTTGACCGACCTTCTGAGACTCGTTTCTGATTGCCTTGGCTGTATAGACTCCGGGAGTACAACTGCGTGTTCGGTCAGCCCTTTGTTGTCTCCTTTTCTGAGCCGTGTTGCCCGCCTCTTCACCGGTACTTGGTGCTTTTCTTGTTGGCATTTTTCCTGATTTTCTGGTGCTCTTGCGAGCGCATCCAACGTGCCTGATATGGACTCCGTGAAACTACCCAAGTTCAGTGGGGAGAGACGAGATTTTGACGTGTGGAAGAAACGTTTTCGTGCATTTGGCTTGATGCAAAAGTGGGCTCCGGCTTTGTCGTCGGATGGTGCCGCTTCCTCTCAACAACAAGTCGACTTGTACTCCACATTGATTCTTGCGCTGCCGGAGGACGACCTTTCCATTATCGAGAATGTTAGCGAGGATGACAAGACCTGCGGCCACACTGCATGGACTGCGTTAGTCAATCATTATGAGGACGATGGTATTTACCGGTGTACGGAACTATTGCAGGACTTGGAGACGCCGCAAGCGGACGGCGAGAGCGGCATTCAATATCTGAACCGGTTAGTTCGACTGCAACGACTGCTTGCCCGAGTTGGGGACGTCGTCCACGACCGGCGTATCATCATGTACTTGGTGAAGGGTTTGCGCAGCGAATACCACTCCATCACCGACACGTGGGACGTACACGACCTCAGCATGGATACCGTCAAGCGTGATCTTCGTCAAAAGGGCATGCGCATCGAGAGTCGTGCGCAATCACATACAACGGAGCCCCCAACGCCTACGGCTTTTGCAGCGTCTCATGATGACTCAACGACTGAACTTTTGAAGCGTCAAGTCTCCGAGCTCCAAGACCAACTGAAATCTCTTCAAGGAGCTGCGACTACTCGTCGTACCTCATATGGCAGAGGCGGAGCGAGAATTTTTCGTGGTGTTTGCTATGGCTGTGATAAGAAGGGCCATCGCAGGTCCGAGTGCCCCGTCAACAACACCGGAGGTAACTCTGCGCAAGTGGACTCCCCGGTTGCTTTTCCGGCGGTCATGGACGTGACAGCCACCCCTGCGAGGCCATTCTCCGAGGCTCGACACATGTTCGAGCGCGATGGGGAAACGTGGATGTGGTTGGCCGACAGCGGCGCCAGCCATCACATGACTAGTGTGCGCCGTGACTTCTGTGAGTATCGAGCGCTCACCGACCGGCTTTGGGTGAAGGGTATCAGCGCCCCCGCTGTTGGAGTGGGCTCGGTCCGAATCATTGTGAAGGCTGAAGATGGAGAGGAGATTCCTGCCACGCTAAAGAATGTGCTCCACGTTCCTGAGCTATCCCGTCGTGCGTCGTGGTCTTACCATCGACTTTTCAGCCTCACCCAAGCTCGGCGACAAGGTCATTATGTGGTGTTAGCTGATCCCGTGGACCACCTTCGTCTTCATGCCGGTCATGGTGGTGGCGTGGTGGTTCCGTTGGAGCGCGCGCATTTATTGGTGTGGTTGCCGGCGCGGGTTGCTTCGTCGAATCCTACCGCTTCGGTCGCCACTGCGCCATTGGAAAAACGGTTGTGGCATTCCCGACTCGGTCACCTTGGCGAGTCGCAATTGGACGGGCTCTTGGCCACTCAGGTGGAGGGTGTGGCGTTTTCTGCGTCGGAGAAGTTGGGCTTCTGTGAGACGTGTGCTGTGTGTAAGTCGCACGTCCGCCGTATCTCTCGTGAGCCGGCTGATCGGAACGTTGGTGTCTTTGAGGTCCTCGGCTTAGACTTCTGTGGTCCTATGAGTGTTCCATCCTTGGGAGGACGGCGGTACAGCTTGTGTGCGGTTGACTTCCGGAGCCGTTTCATGCTGCATGATGCGGTCCGCTCCAAGGATGAGGCTCCCGCCTCGTTCCGTCGCATGTTGACTACCATCCGTTCTCTGGGGCACACGGTTCGTCGTCTTCGGGTGGACAATGACACGGTGTTCTTAGGTGCTGCCTTCCGAAACCTCTTGGATGAGTTCAACATCGCTGTGGAGATCACTGCCCCATACGCGCATTGGCAACATGGCCGTATTGAGCGGCAGTGGGGGACATTGGTCCCGATGGCGCAGTCAATGATCCGGCAAGCCGCGCTGCCAAAATCGTATTGGGCTTTAGCGATGGCCGCTGCGGTGCATGTCCGCAATCGTGTGCATAGTAGCGGAGCCGGCGGTGTACCTTTCACCTTGGCGACCGGTAGACGAGCTGATTTGAGCTCCATGCGAGTCTTCGGCTGTCCGGCCTATGTCCACGTGGACAAGTCTCAACGCCGCAAACTTGACGATCGCGCGTGGAAGGGTGTCTTTGCGGGCTATGCTTCCGAATCACCTGCGTGGTTGGTGTACAATCCTGCTACTCGTCGGGTGGTGAGCAGCCGCAACGTGGTGTTCGATGAGGCTGCAGTCCTCTCCATGGGGGAGAGCAATGCGGAGCAACGCAATGATGATGAAGAGGACAGCATCCCGCGCACCATGTGTAGCGAAGAACCGGATACACCTTCGGGGGAGTCGCCGCTACGGGAGTCGCGGCAGCATTCCGGGTCGACGGAAGAGGAACGGGACATGCATTCGGGGGAGACTCCACGGCCAAGGTATAATCTTCGATCCACTGCTGCACCACAGCAATGCGTACCCAGTCCAAGGTATAATCTCCGTTCAGCGGGCGCTTCGGGAGATGGATGGACTGCGGGAAGTGCCGCAGCTATTAAGTCATCCAGCAGCCCGACTGTTCAAGAGCCGGTGTCATACAAGCAAGCGCTGAGGAGTCCCCAATCGGGGGAGTGGGAGGCAGCTATCAAGAGTGAGTACGACTCACTTGTTTCTCGGAAAACCTGGACATTGGTCCCTTGTCCTGCCGGTCGCAAACTCGTAGATTCCAAGTGGGTGTTCAAGCTGAAGCGCGATGCCAATGGACAGATTGCAAGGTACAAAGCAAGACTTGTGGCTCGCGGGTTTACTCAGGAGAAGGGTGTGGACTACCACGAGACCTTCGCTCCCACAGTGAGGGTGATTTCTATTCGAACGTTGCTCGCGCTTGCTGCTTATAATGATTGGGAGGTGGAGCAGCTTGATGTGGTGACGGGATTCTTGGAGGCCGATATCGAGGAGGAAATCTACATGAGGCAGCCGGAAGGATTCCGTCACTTCGACATCAATGGAGAGGAGCGAGTGTGCTTGTTGAAGAAATCATTGTATGGCCTCAAGCAAGCTCCAAGGAACTGGAATAAGACCATCACAGCATGGCTAGAGGAGTATGGCTTTACCCAATCCAAGGTGGATCCCGGCATTTACGTCTTCGTCAAGGAGGGTGAGCTTTATGTCTTGGCGTTGTACGTGGACGACAGCATCATCGTCGGACCAGCGGGTAGCTTCATCGTTGGGTTCAAGTCGGCTTTCGGCGAAAGGTTCAACGTGCAAGACCTCGGTCCAGTGTCTTGGTTGCTTGGCATGACAGTCGAGCGTGATCGTGGCAGCCGCACCATCAGGATTGGACAACAGCAATACGTCTTAGATATGTTGGAGCGCTTCAACATGATGGGCTGCAAGCCAGTGGGCTCACCTATGGCGGTCGATGCTTTGAGCAATTGTGTGGAGACGTCGACATCAAGGTTGCCTCCCGGTCTAGTGCCGTACCAAAGCTTGATCGGTTGCTTGTTGTACGCTTCCGTAAGCACACGGCCCGACATCACCATGGCTGTTAGCCACCTTAGTAGGTACATGTCCGACCCCTCTCAGTCACATTGGGAGCAAGCCAAGAGGGTGCTCCGCTACCTCAAGGGGACCGCAGAGTCGGTGTTGATGTACGGTGGCGCACCCTCATCACAGCTGGTAGGATGGTCAGATTCTGACTACGCGAGTGATATTGGCGAGCGGCGCTCTCGCACGGGGTATGTGTTCATGTTCAACGGTGCAGCGGTGAGTTGGAAAAGCCAGCGGCAACAAACTGTGGCGTTGTCGACAGCGGAGGCAGAGTATATGGCGCTGACTGCGGCCACTCAGGAGGCGATGTTTTTGAAGCAACTACTCCACGAGTTTCACCAAGACTCCGGGTCTCCCATTACAATTCACGAGGACAATCAGAGTTGTATTGCACTCAGCAAGAATAGCATGACGACCGGACGCAGCAAGCACATGGACGTGAGGTACCACTTCTGTCGGGAGAAGGTGGAGAGCGGAGACATCGAGGTGCAATATTGTGCGACGGAGAACATGCTTGCTGATGTGCTTACCAAGCCATTAGTGAGTGCAAGGCATAGGAAGTTGTGCAATGCCATCATGGGATTGCCTGCGTAGCAAGGGGGAGTGTTGCGAGACATGGTTTTGTGTGATAATCAAGTTGCTACACAGCAATGTTGGTCAAGTAGCATCGTGATAGTACGGCTGTGACTCAGCACTATAAGATGATAAGCCAATCAACAATAGAGAGGATTAGGTTGCTGATGGTGGCAAGTTGCTGAGCGTTAGATATCATCTAAAGGCTCAGAATATATGTTGGCGTGTGCTCACCACAAGGTGAGTGCGTGTCTTGTGATAGGCAAGTGCTAGGCACTTGCTGAGGGTGAGATGACATGCAGTGTCACTCACCGAGTGTAAGCATTCCTTATTGCCCCCTCAACTTTGACAAACATAAACATTGCCATCCCCGATATTCATCAATAGTCATCGTGTTGCCATCAATGGCACATGTGTCCATATCGATGGCACCATCAGATGGCAATTTTTGCTTGATGACAATAACATCGAAAAATCATCGATGGCTGATCCCTAGCCTTAATACAAAGTCATGCTACTTCCAAGCAAGGGTTCCTCTGGTGGGGGGGTATGTTAATTGCATGCGTTCATGGAGTGGGTAGGTAAGGGGGTGGGTGGGGTTTTGGGGGAGGTGGTAGATGCCTGCTGAGCGAGAGGTCGGGACGGAATAGTTGAAATAGGTGGCGGACGCCTGGGCCGTTAAGGGGGGTGACCGCGGGGCCGTCGGGAGTGCAGAGTATACTTGTATCGTGTAATGATGGGTGCGCGTGAATAGTGAATTTACCGGTAGGGAGCATGTCGAGGTCGAGGTGGATGGGGTCGTGAGTAATCGTTATGAGGGGGTGCGTCCATGGAGGGGGTCCGGGTTCGGGTAGGATGGGTGTCGTGGAGGGGACAAAGCCGGAGTTAAATGCGGTAAGGGCGGTGGGGCCGGAGGGGGTCTCACTGATGGTGTCGTGTAGTTGTAGGCGCGGAGCCCACTGGACCTCGTGGAGGCGGTTCAGGTCGTGTTGTTGGCCGCGGTTGCACCATTCGCATTGCCAAATGGCGGGTCCTTGAGCGGGGATGGACAGAAAAGTGCGGGCATGTGCAACATGTGGAGGTGGGTTCTGTGTGTAGTGGGTCGTGACATATGGGGCAGTCGGTGGGGGAGGGGGTGGGGAGGCATACCGATGCGGGGGTGGAGGAGATGAGGCAGAAGCCGCCGTCGAGTCAGAGTTGTATGTCCCATTCCATGAGGTGCTCCGGGGCCCATTCCACCATGTATTGTGTTTGGCCGTATCATGTGTCCTTGTGTTTGGAAATAATGCGCGTATCGTCGCAGGGGGGTAGTGGTGGTCCGAGGGGTGAGGTAATATGTCTCGAGGTGTGTGGTGGGTGCCGTGGGGGGGGAGGTTCTGCTGTGGGAGGTATGGATGCCGGATGAGAGGGTAGGGGGGGAGCGGGGGAGGTGTGAGGAGAGGTGGGGAATCCAAGAGGGGTGGATGGTGGTGGCGGGGGATGCATGTTTGCGGGTAGGGTGTGTGATGGGCAGGCGGTTGTGGATAGTATCGAGGGGTTCGGTATGGATTGCGGCGAGAAGGCGAATCAAGACAGAAAGGGGGGTGGTGGACCCCGTGAGTGTGGAGATGGATTTGCAGGATTTGAGTATGAAGGAGGATGAGGTGGCGTGGAAGAGGACTTGTGGCCATGTGGTTATGTTACTTTCCCAAAGGGGAGTGATGCGGGGGAGGAGGGAGGCGTGTGTTTTGCGGGGAGAGAATTCACAGTATGCTTGTTTATATGTGTGAGGGTCGGTGATGTGTGAGGCTTTGTTTTGAATGAAGTGAGGAGGGTGTTGTCTTGGCTGGTGAAGTGGGCGTAGAGTGTGGAGGCAATGGGGTTGGTGAGGGAGAGTGGAGGGATGTTGTGGAACATAGTGCCCGCGTCGCGTTGGGCTCTCACTAGGCATTTGAGTGTGGGTGGGGTGTAGCGGCCCGACATGATGGATTCAGTGGGTCTGTGAGAGTATGTGGTGGAGATGGTGCGAATGTGTGCTCGGGCCATGTGGCCTTGATATCCTGGGTTGCTCGTGGTTTTATGTAGGTAGCAAACAGTGAGTTGTGCTGCATGGGTTTTAAGGGAGGGGAGGCCGTACTTTAGGTCTGAGGTAGGGCGGTGAAGGGTGGTGCGGGGGAGGTTACGTACCGAGGAGACGGCGGAGCGGAGTGCGCGGCAGATTTGTCCTTCGAGGGTGTCGAGTTGGGAGTCGGTGAAAACGCCGAGCTGGAGGGTGAAGTGCTTGCCGATAAGGAGTCCACGGATGACCCTAATTCTGCGGGATTGTGTTAGTGCGGAGGTGGAGAGGGCGGTGATGAGGGATGCGGTAGTACGTCTTAGCTCGTGCCAATGTTTAGTGAAGGTGTGCGAGGTGTTAAGTTCGACCCCGAGGACGCGGTATGTGTCCAAGGGGCCGAGATGGAGTTGATAATGATGAACTGCGTTTGGAGGCGGGATGCGAGGAGGGCGATGTTGGCAAGGGAGAGGGCATTGCCTGAGCACCAAAGGGCGCCGGTGATGCAACATTTTCGGATGTTGACGGTCATACATGTGTAGGCGCTGAAGAGGGAGAATTTCCGGAGTTGGATGGCCATGTTGGGGGTCGAGCCCGTGGCAAGGCTGAGGTCGTCAGCGAAGCCGTGTCATGGGTACGTGGCTGCGGGTTCTGTGGGGTCGACGTTAGTGGTAGCGGGGCCTGGGCGATAGCCCCGGCTGCCCACCGTGAGCCAGCGGAGGAAGGGTTCAAGGAAGAGGGTGAATAGAAATGGGGAGAGGGTATCCCCCTGCAATGTTCCTGGATTAATGTCGATGGTTGGAGTGGGGCCATATGGGGTAAATTTTATTTTTATTTTTTTAGGGCAACCTCCTTATGAATCGAGGGTCTTAGACCGCGCTGGAAATCATGTACGTTTTCTTCTTCATGACGGTGACGAAGCTCTGATAATCGTTCTCGAAAATAGTTCGCATACTTCAGGACCGTGGTTTTCTGCCGCGCCTTGTCCAAATTCAATCTCGCTTGTTCCGCCGGTGTTCTCCCGCAGAATTCCCGAATGAAGGATTTCTCAAAAACTCCGGAAAATCCTCCACAGACTTCATCTCTAGTCTGCGCAACTTGGGAATACCACAACTTCGATAGTGGGTCTTCCAGAAAGCCAAATACCAAGTACACTCCTCTTTGTTCATCATGGTTAACGCTGTGATACCGTAGGTACCCTCGTGCATGTCGGGACAAACGAGCACAGATGCGGACCGCGTCTTTGCCGAACTGGCCCACGAGCGCTTCTGCCGACCACGCCCTACCGCGGTCTCCGGCACATTGGATGCGCTTCGCCAAGCGTTCGTCGACCGCACGCTGGAAGTCAGCCTACACGCCGCCAGCAAGGCCGCCGCCGGAGCTGCCTTCGCGAAAGTCACACCGGACAAGCCGACCGGCCCCGACGCGCGAGCCCGCAAAGCCGCCGCCGACAAACGCAAAGCCGCCGCAGCAGCAGCAGCAGCGGCCTGCGCTACCCCGCCACCCAAACCGACCGACCCGGCTAAACCCTCGACCAAGAAATGACGGTGTGGCCCGCCGCGCCAATTCCTGCTCCCCGACATCTTCCTACATGCGCCACCGCGTGCGTCGAAGATGGCGGGAGTGGGAGCGCATCGGCGCGAGCGGCCAAGTCCTAAACTGGATCCGCCATGGCGTCCGCGTCAAATTCAAGCAAGGCCTACGCCCCAAGCCCTTCAACCACGGCATCTCTATGCTCGACGCGACGCCTGCCCAACTCGAGTTTCTAAACTCGGAGCTCCCCCGCTTCGAGGCTTGCGGTGCTTGGGAGCGGGCCGACAACCCTCGCTACGTTTCCCGGATGTTCTTAGTTCCAAAACCCGGACACAACCAATGGCGTTTGATTATCGACCTTCGAGAACTCAACCGTTATTGCTCCACCTTCACCATGACGTGCGAGACGCTCAAGCACCTCCGTCACCTCTCACGTCCGGGCGACTACTTCGTCTCCCTCGACCTAGCCGACGGGTACTACACCCTTGGCATCCGGGAGGAAGACCGAGACTTCTTCACGGTCAACTACCGCGGCACTCTATGGCGCCTAGCATGCCTTCCCATGGGCTGGTCGGGTTCGGCTTACTACTTTTGCAAGCTAACACAGGTGTTCACGAACCACCTACGCCGCCCCCCGCAACCGGTGCCAGCGGCTACTTCCTCCCACAGTCGCCGCCCTACCAAGCGCTTCCTTCGAAACGCGCGATGGCGCGGGATTCGATTGCTCCCCTATATGGACGACTTCCTTTTCCTCGCCGACTCCTACGCGGACGCCCTCCTACTGCGACAGCGCGTCCAAGCCTTCCTCGACACCCTCGGCCTCGAACGCAACCCCAAGAAAGGCGTTTGGACACCGACTCAAGTGGGCGACCATTTGGGATTAACGGTGGACCTCCAACACGGCATGTTTCGCGCCCCGCCCGCAAAACTCCACCAGCTCGCGCAACAAGCCTCTTCCCTACTCGGACGAGCCGCTTCCAACGCCCGATGGCTTCCTACACGCCACCTTGCGGCTTTCGCCGGAAAAGCACAGTTCCTCTACCTCGCAATCGCCCCCGCGCGCTTCTTTTTGCGCGAACTCCACGACGTGTTAGCCACACGGGTTGGGTGGGGCGGACGCGTCCGCCTCACCCACCAATTACGCCGAGACCTCGAGTGGTGGCGCACGGTCCCCACTCAACACAACGGCCGGTCCATCTACAAGCCTATCGAGACCGCCTACCTCCACGCCGACTCGAGCGCCTACGGTTGGGGTGCCGTTCTAAACGAGGACTCCAACTATCAAGCCCGGGGCTTTTGGAGCGCTACCGACCGCCAACAACACATCACGTGGAAGGAACTTCGAGCGGTGCGACACGCGGTGGAATCTTTTCTACCCCAACTCCGAGGCCGGCAAGTCCTCCTACACGAGGACAACACGGCGGTGGTCGCCGCCCTCACCAAGCTCACCTCGCGCTCGCCCGCCATGATGGCCGAACTCTGGCGCCTATGGTACCTCCTCGACAGCAACGACATCAACATCCGGCCGCGCTACATCCGCTCGGCGGCCAACATATGGGCCGACGCGCTAAGCCGAGAGTTGGACTGCGAGGACTGGCAGCTCAACCCCCGTATTTTCACCCACCTGCAACGCCGGTGGGGGCCTCACACGATCGACCGTTTCGCGTCTATGCTCAACGCGCAACTTCCCCGATTCAACGCCCGCTGGCGCGACCCACTGTGCGAGGACGTCGACTGCCTACACCTCCCCGACGCGGCGTGGCAGCGCGAGAACAACTACTGCAACCCCCCTTGGTCTGCCCTACCGGCGCTAGCCACAAAACTCGAACAAGCTCAAGCCGCGGCGACTGTTATCGCCCCCTACTGGCGAAACAAAACGTGGTACCACGCGTTCGCCCGCTTGGCCACCGAGACCGTACACTTCCCAGCGTCCCGCGACCTGTTCTTTCCAGGCAGGCTGGGCAAGCGCGAAGGGGTCGGGCCTCCCGCGTGGAGCATCGTGGCCTTTCGGCTAACACCCCCTCTTGGCTCCACACTCGACACGGTGCGATTGGCCGAGCGATACGCCCGGACCGATTAAATGTGCCTGTACAGCACGTCCCCCCTCTACGTACAGGACCGCCGCGCTACGGATTACGCTGTGAAGCAGCACAGTCGCCCTGGTCCACCGATTTAGCTGAAACTTTTCAAGACCTCCTAGGATCAGACAAGCTCGGGGTTACGGCGGTTGCCCTACTCAGCAGCTCGCTAGCGCCCTCTACGTACGCGAGCTACCAGAGCGCAATCAGACAGTTTTTTATTTTTTGTGCAGAGGAAAACATCGCCCCGCTACAGGCCACACCCGCCACAATGGTCCGTTACACGGCCTGGCTCGCCCTACTCGGAACGGTCGCCGCAAGCTCTCTGCAACCCTACTTCTCCGCCGTTAACAAGTTCTTCCGTGACCACCAGCGTCAACCTATCGCCGTGGGCGAACTTTTGGCGGACGCCCGCCGTGGCCTCGGAATGCTACAACACCGCCTGATTCCCGCCACCGCTCGCCTCCCGCTACCCGCACAAGTCGCCATGGACATCCTACACGCCGCCGACACCCTCCACGGTACAACAGCTCGTTTATGTCACACGGCTCTTGTTCTTGTTCCGTACGTTACGACCCACTTACGTACTCCTGCTCAGCTCGAGCAAGCTGGTACGGCGCAGTCGACGTTTATCCGGATGGTTCTTACGTCGTCCCGGAAACACTTGATATCGGTGGTCTGAATCTTACGCCCGCCAAGACGGGGTTACTTCTTGCTATGAAGCATAATAGCGAGTTACTTCACTTCGGTTGCGTGACTCAATGGGAGACTTTTCGTCGTGCAGTCTATACGTCTCATGCACTCTTTCATGACGACACGACCATTCCGAGGCACTTCTTCATGTACCCCCGGTTTTCTTCGGTCGATTATGGTTCTGTTTGGCTGCTCAATCGTGGTAACATTAATCAGCTGAGTGGTGAAACACCGACTGATTTACGTGTGGGAACGCCTATGCCTACGCGTAATTTGGCTGGCTTACCTGTGACCCTTACGGAGACTCAACCCAAGGCTGCGATTAACTCCACGTTTCAGTCAGGTGACAATGCCCATCATTTGGAGGATTTGCTTGAGGCGCAACCTCAGCGCTTTCTCTTGCTAGGGATTACGGCTATTTGGGTTACTTCACAATTCTGTGGACATCTGAATGGTTGCTGGCTGAATCGGAAAGTTCAAGCTGCTATCCCGTTTGCATTTGACCTGCTTGTCGCGGAAATGCGGAAGACTACTCGTCTCCCGAACATCGAAGATGATGCGATTAATGCTCCGCTCAACCTTACGCAAGGCGGCATGATGTTACGCTTTCTACACCAAGCAATTCAACGACTTCTTACGTCGGTCACGTCAGAATCTTACAACCGATGTGCAGTGCGTGCGCTTTATCAATGGACAGGCGAACTTCGCATTGAAGACTCAAGATAAATCACGCCGGCCTCAGAAAGGTTACAACGTTACTCTGGTGGAGCTGCAAAAATTCATGAATGACGTCGTGATAGAATCGCCGGAACTCGGTGGCATGCGGTCTACTACTGGCCCATCTACATCACCTGGAGGCGGACAACCCATTCGGAAACGCGACTATGATGACCCACAAGTCGGAGCCTCTAAGATCTAGAAGCGCAATGGTGGTGGCCGTGGTCGAGGCCGTGGACGTGGAGGCAATCATGGTGGAGGCCGTGGTCAACCATCTCTAACCGAATTGATTTCAACGCAATTGCAAATGCGATGACAGCTCAGGAGCGCAAGAGGCACATGGAGGAGGGACTCTGTTTCAAGTGCCACAAGAAGGGACACCGACTGTTTCAGTGCCCCGAACTGAAGGGCAAAGCACCTACGGAAGTGCCACAGTCCAAGAAGCAATGATGGTGGCAAGGCTGCACTACCAGCGAACAGGAGCAACCGGCTACATCTACTGTTCGTCTTGAGACATTGTTAGCGACAGAGGTCGTCGATCAACCTTCGACATCTCCATCGACTACAGTCGCGACACCTACAACTTAGTCGCAGGTCGGCGTCGTCGTCAGACAAAGCAGAGACATAGTCGTAAACCTGTAACCAGACGTTCGATTGATTGGAAACTGGTTGACTTTGTTTTTGAGCCTCTGCATGTTCGATTCAACTTCACACTTGAGGGATGTGTTGATGGTTTAAACTCGCACGGTGACTTACCTCACTGTTCGCCGAGTGACACGATTTTTGAGAGGGACTTGTCAGGAGAACGGGTGTTTATTAATCCACCCTGGGAGTTGGCTGAACGGATAGCACCGCACCGGATTGTCGTCGAACATCTCCGACATCTACGATGGCTGTTTTTGTGCTACCAAAGTGGGCGAAATTCGCTCAACTCACTAAGCGCACGAAAATCTACCAAAAATTCCCAGCGCGGACACACCATTTCACTCGCTAGTCACTGGAGAGCCCAGCGCAACAGGAGGTGGTTGCTCCATCTCCTTGGCATGTATAGCTGTGGTTAATCGACGCCGATTGTGCTTTTCACGACCCGACTTTACATACCGAATCTGATAAACCGATCTCGGTACCTGTACCTCATGTCGAAGCGGAAGAGTCCATCGCTACGCTGAAACAATTTTCTCCGCCAGCTACAACACTACTGATTGACCTCACGTGTCATATTCTAGCCATTTACCTAAGTGCTAGTATCTGACATTATTTATTTCCTCTAAATGGTACATGCATCTTACCGATATTCAGTGACTCTTTTATTGTCATCACGGCAGTACAACCGTATCGCCGTATTTTCCCTCGACAGTTAAGAGTTACTAGAAGTATTTCTTCTACATAGTTCGTCTCTAGATAGTTCTAAGAGCTTGTGCGATAAGGTTAGATAGACGGTACATATAATCTCAGATAATCTGTATCACTAGTAATAGTTTGGTTTATTTAGCAGACAACACAAGCTACAGGTTCTAAGGTTGTTTCTAGAACACCTTAGGTGTGGATATTTAAGACGGGGACTTACTGGTAGAGCGGGAGATACCGGTACAAACCTGATTTACGCCACACCCAAATTGTTAGAAACCCTGTTCCTAAGAAAATCTTATTAATTCTCTCTACGTTGTAAAATTAGATCCACAGATTAGGTTCGACTATTAGTCTAAGGTTGCCAACTTAGCCTAACCAAAGTAGCACCTCACACGTGGTTTCGGAGCCTCAGATTAGCTAGACGAGACGAGGATGTCTAACCGAGCAGGAGAGAGACTACCAGAGGAAGTTGATGGTCGACCAGAGGGGGCGCCTTCTGGGTCGACACAGCCGACGTCGACAGATGGTGGAAGACAGGCAGTGCAAGAAGGATCGAGTCCCACTATGGAGCCTATGTCGGTACACGTCACCGAGATGCTACAACGACTAAGTAACCGAGTTGACACTTTTTCGATTGAGCTATCTCAACTGCGTGACCACGTCGACAACGGTTTCAGGCATTTTGAAGGACGAGTGAATTGAAGCCGAGAGACGGAGAATTTTCTTCGAGGAGCACAATTGAAATCGGAGTGGACGCGAGAGATGCCGAGCATGATGCCGAACGTTGTCAAACTAGCCAAGATCAAGAGCATCGCTACGACTAACATCGACGAGCTGAAAAACTGGTTTCGACACGCACGAGGGTATCTATGGTATCACAGCGTTAACCTTGAAGAGCAAAGAGGAGTGTACGGGGTATCTAGCTTTCTGGAAGGCCCACTATGGAAGTCGTGGTACTCCCAAGTTGCGCAGACTGGAGATGAAGTCGGTGGAGGATTTTCCGGACTTTTTGAGATGGAGAAATCCTTCATTCAGGAATTGTGCGGAAGAACACCGGCGGAACAAGCAAGATTGAATTTGGACAAGGCGCGATAGAAAACCACGGTCCTTAAGTATGCAAATTACTTTCGAGAACAATTATTGGAGCTTCCTCACCGTCATGAAGAAGAAAACGTACATGACTTCCAGCGCGGTCAGAGGCCCTCGATTCATAAGGAGGTTGCCCTGAAAAACCCTAAGACCCTACACGAGGCGATTCAAGCACCTCTCCGAGCGGAGGCAGCGGAGACCAAGATTGAAACGACCCAACGTTCGACATGCCGATTGAACGCCATCGAAGAAGACAGCGACTTTTCAGAGGCAGCGGAGGAGATCGACAGTGAGTCGGAGGAAGAATCGCATGGCGCGACCGAAGAACAGCCGCGGGAGCTGTACGAGATTAGACGCCTCACTCAAGAGGAGGTCGACAGATCTAAGAAGGAGGGCAAGTGCTTCATTTGCCACAAGAAGGGACACATCGCTATCGACTGCCCAGACAGAAAGAAAAAGAAGAACGACAGAACGATGAAATCCCGGCCGAGAAAGTGAGACCTGAGTCGGCAGCTCGCGGCAAGTTGCAGGATGAGGTTTCGTCTCCTACAACGACTCAGGAAGAGACCATAACAGAAGAAGTACGAAACCCGTTACCTCAAACGACATTGAGTCCAGTCTTTAGGAGCAAGAACTCTAGCGATAGGATGATGAATAGGGAGTATTTCCTGAAGTACTCTCAAACCTACGGACCTTTCGACTTAGATGGAGCTAGCGATAATGACGGCCTTAATTCTTAAGTGGCGGAGGATTTTCGCTGTCCGGCGCGCTCATTTCACGAGAGAGATTTACAGAAGTACCGGAGAATTTGGCTAAATGCGCCATTTATTGAACTAGAAGATTGTTTGGGCCATTATTTGCGGAGTATACTGCTTCATCCCCATCTGAGAGCGGTTATAGTGGTTCCAAAATGGAGGGCAAAACCATGGTTCAAGCTGCTGCGAAATTTCCGACTTGTCGACGAGCTGGCGGCGAAAGAACATGTGTTAACCTGCCCTACGAATGACGGAATAGAAGGAAGCACGCAAGATGTTGGACCGACAAGATGGAGGACGGAAGTCTACGTCGACGACACCGATCGAGTTCGATTCCTGCCTAAGAACCTACAGAATCCCCCGAAGACCTACTGGACTCACTCGACGACTCTTGTTACCGATGGCCGACGAGTGTTACTAGCGAAAGAGGACACTGGCATGGTCTGGTTTCCTGGTGGCAAACCCGGATCGATACCGGACGCTACGTCAACTTCTCCGGCAGTATGGGCTACCTGGAAGGAATTAATTTCGGCACGGCGTACGGGTTATCTAGTTCGTGGAGATCAGCAGTTCCCTCTTCGTTACGAGACTTTTGGGAAACCGATCGACGGGTGGATGAACAAGAACGTCCGACTAGAAGACAGTGTTCTTGCGACGCTGCATGTATCCACAACCCAGTCTGGAACAAGTCTGTTTGTGTTGGGAGGCACCTTACGCGGACATCGATGCCGTATTTTGGTTGACTCTGGCGCTTCGGAAAATTTTTGCAAGGCTGAGTGGGTACGGGAGCATCACATTCCGACGGTTATTGGAGAAAAATACCGGATAAAATTGGCAGATGGTAGTACAACTACGACTCGCCAGCGACTACGGAATGAACTGCTCACAATAGGGACCCTGGATATACGTCTGGACGCAATTATGACAGAACTGGATAAATTCGACATCATCCTCGGTCAACCTTGGTAACAAGCCTTCAACCCGGATATAGATTGGTCTACTAAAACGATTCGCGACCGTAAAACTGGCGAAGCTATGGTGTTTGGCGACGAGTACAACGTACCTGTGGCAGTACATCACTTGGAGGCGGATGCGATGGCAAAGCTGCTTAGGCAACAACCAGCAGACCTCTTCGTGATTGGACTACGAGAAGTACAAGACGCGGTCGACGACATCAATACCGATGAACAACCTGAGTGGACGACTTCGTTACGAGATTCCCCGAATGAGTTTACGGACAGCATCAAGGAGCCTGACGGTCTACCGCCAACTCGCGAGTGCGACTTTGAAATTAATTTGGAGTGCGATGAACCACCTAAGGAGCGAACGTACCGTATGTCACCTGCAGAACTCCGGGAGGTTCGGGTACAATTACAAGACTTATTCGCAAAAGGATGGATTCGTCCGTCTAAATCTCCGTACGGTGCCCCGATTTTATTTGTACGCAAGAAGGATGGTACCATGCGCATGTGCGTAGACTATCGGAAACTCAATGACCTTACGAGGAAAGACCGAACACCATTACCCCGGATTGATGAATTACTCGACTCGCTATATGGGGCTCATTATTTCTGCACGCTAGACGTGTATAAAGGCTATCATCAAGTTCGAGTCAAGGAGCGCGACATACATGAGACAGCATTCCGAACTCATTACGGATTGTTCGAGTACTGCGTTCTGCCCTTTGGACTTTGTAACGCCCCAGCTGGATTCCAAGCGATGATGAATCGAGTTTTGGCCCCGTATCTTGGCAAATTCTGCGTGGTATATTTGGACGACGTGTTGATCTACAGTAAGACGGCCGACGAACACCTCGAGCATATTCGACTCGTGTTACGAGAGCTAGAGCGACACCATTTGCATATCAAACACTCTAAGTATTACTTCGGGCGATCGAGCGTCAATTTCCTTGGGCGTAGCTGGACAGATCCGAATGGACCCCGACAAGGTGGAGGCAGTACAGAATTGGCCCCGACCGAAATCTGTGACTGAAGTGCGTGGATTTCTGGGACTTGCTGGATATTACCGGAGGTTTATCAACCAACTCGCAACCCTAGCAACCCCATTAACGGACATGACCAAGAAGACACCGGAATTTCGCTGGACTCCTCAAGCCGAGTCAGCATTCGAGCAAGTTAAAGGCGCGATGGTACGTGCACCAGTCATGGAAATTCCTGACACTTCTCCTAATGCAAGGTACACAATGTACACATATGCTTCTGGATTTGCAGTAGGAGCTGTGCAGTTACATAACCATTGTATTGGATTACAACTTGTTGCGTACCATGCTCGAAAGATGAACAAGCATGAGGTACACTACCATGTCCACGAACAAGAGCTACTGGCATTTCGCGACGCTCTACTGAAATTCCGTTGCTACTTAGATGGCGCGGCGGGATTTACAATAATTACGGACCACGACACGTTGCGACACTTCTTTCGGCAGCGCGATTTGTCTACTCGACATGAGCGATGGCTTCAAGTTTTAGCACCTTATTAGCGACAGATAAGAAGGGAGCAGTCAGCCATGCAGACGCTCTGCCTCGCCGACCTGACTTGAAGGACTCATTACAAAAGCTGCAACTGCTACGCAATTGGACCAACGACGAAGCAGAATGCGAGTTACACGCGCAGATGTTTTCCCTGAATCCCGGTTACATCCTGACTCTGGACTTCATGCGGAAATCAAAACCGCTTATGACTCGGATAAATATCTGCTTACCCGGAAATCTCTGCCTACCTGGCTGGTACGTCAATCCAATGGACTCTTATACGCCTACGGGACGAGATTGTATGTGCCGAACGTCTATACATTGCGATCAAGAGTACCGTACGAACTACACGACGCACCGACCGCGGGACATCATGGTATTATTCGACTATTGGCAGCAGTGACCCGGACATTTTGGTGGCCTAACATGAAGCGGACAGTACAAGACTAGGTACGCAACTGTGTTACTTATCAACGCAACAAGGCAGCGCGACACAAGCCTTATGGACTCCTTCAATTGCACGAGGAACCGACCAGGCCCTTTGAGCACGTATCGCTTGACCTAATTACGGACCGTCTTTAGTGCGATGGGTATGATGTTGTGGTGGTATTCGTCTGTATGCTTACGAAACGGACGATTGTCGAGCCAATTACGAAAACGATTACAGCGGAACAATTAGCAAAAGTTATGCACCGCGCTGTTTTCCGGCATTTTGGCTTACCACGGAAATTAATATCCGATCGAGATCCCCGGTCTATGAGCGACTTATGGCAAACCCTATTTATGGCTGTTGGCACCAAGCTTAATATCTCTACGAGCTATCATCCCCAGACAGATGGCCAAACTGAACGAGTAAACCAAACATGGGAGCAAGTCATACGATGTTATGTGCACCCCTTGCACGACGACTGGGTTCAACACCTTACCAGCGTGGAGTTTGCGATCAACGCAGCGGTTTCTACGTCAACGAATATGTCTCAATTTAAGGCGACGCTGGGATTCGAGCCGACATCTCCAACGACGGCTACATTTGAAGATAACGAGCCTAGCCGTACTTTACCGGAGCAAGTAAAGATTCTGGTCGAGATGCAAAAATTTGCCCACGACTGCGTCAAAGCAGCCCAGGCACACATGCAAGACGCTGCAAATCGGCACCGGTTACCATTACCTTTTACAGTTGGTGACAAAGTTAAGTTCAAGGCGACAAATCTACGGTTTGTACAAAATCCATGTTTTAAACTACGCGACCGCTACATTGGACCGTTTCTCATTACGGAGGAAGTTTCCCCGGTTGCATTTCGGCTTAAGCTACCCCCTGGAGTACGGATTCACGATGTTGTACTCGCCAGTCTACTAGAGAAATGGAATTCAGAAATAGAACAGGCCAACACTGCGCAGCCTATTCCGATTGTGCACGATGCGAAGCGATTTGAAGTCGACCAAATACTCGACGTGGCTTTTAACTCTAACGGCACGGGACTTTTGTTTAAGGTCCGCTGGGCAACACCGTTCAATGTACCTAGCGAGGACACTTGGGAACCCATGCAAGGAGTCAACCACTTAAGCATCTTTTCCGAATTTCTTCGAACGGATGTTTATAGAGATTTTTCTGGCACCCCTGACTTTGTCCGATTTCGCAGTCGCTGGCCTGCAAGAACCCCCAAGAAGCCAAGACCCTGAGAACTGCACAGCGAGGACGCTGGTGCTAAAGGAGGGGAGAGTGTCATATCCTAGCCATTTAGCTAAGTGCTAGTATCTGACATTATCTATTTCCTCTAAATGGTACCTGTATCTTAGCGATATTCAGTGACTCTTTTATTGTTATCACGGCAGTACAATTGTATCGCCGTATTTTCCCTCGACAGTACAGAGTTACTAGCAGTATCTCTTCTAGATAGTTCGTCTCTAGATAGTTCTAAGAGCTTGTGCGATATAAGGTCAGATAGACGGTACAAATAATCTCAGATAATATGTATCACTAGTAATAGTTTGCTTTATTTAGCAGACAACACAAGCTACAGGTTCTAAGGTTGTTTCTAGAACACTTGAGGTGTGGATATTTAAGACGGGGACTTACTGGTAGAGAGGAAGAGACCGGTACATACCATATTTACGCCACACCCAAACTGTAAGAAACGTTGTTCCTAAGACAATCTTATTAATTCTCTCTACGCTGTATAACTAGATCCATAGATTGGGTTCTACTATTAGTCTAAGGTTGCCAACTTAGCCTAACCAAAGTAGCACCTCACATTACGGAAGCTCGCCCGTTAATTCGAACCGAGGTGACTGTGAAAACTCCTAATGGCAAACACTAGATTTCCGGCTTGGTGGATTGCGCTGCGACTCTTGACTTCGTATATGAGGACTTCGTACGACGCTTTGCTTTACAGACTCGAAAGTATGTGACCAAGACACATGTTCGACTTGCCAACGGACAAGGAGTGACTTCTTCGACAGTCTGCGATGTTACTTTTGAGCTGGCTCGACACGAATTTCACCGGACTTTTTACGTCTTACGTGATTTACGTGCTGCTGATTTAGTCCTAGGTTTACCATGGCTTGATGACGAACATGCCTCTTTACAATTTGGTACAAGCAGGGTTTTTACTGTAATGGACGGCCCAGCAAGGGAGACTACGCTCGAGGAACGACGCCCCGTGTGTCTACAGATGTCATCTATTAAAATTCAGAGACTCGTGCGCAAGACGCGCCGCAGCAGGGGACGTAATGCTGAATTTTACGTCATTGAACTTACGTCAGCCGCTGACCAACCGACTGACTCTCACACAGGAGAGGAGCTAACAACAGAACAACGTGACAACTTCCGGTCCTTACTCTACGATGACTTCCCGGAGTTACTGCAACCTGTCAACTCTACGCTTGTAAGCCGATAGTGGGATCATCCCATTGAAACAGCTGGCCCGATGCGACGTCGACGGCGGAACAGATTGTCTCTTGCAGAGCGCGCTGAGCTAATTCGACAGCTCAAAGACGCATTGGAGGCTGGTTTGATCCGTCCCAGCTACAGTGAGTTCGGCTCGCAAATTCTTTTTGTGCGTAAAGCTGATGGCTCGCTACGTCAGTGCATTGACTACCGTGGCCTTAATGAGGTTACGCGTGAAAAGGCTTACCCGCTTCCGCGTGTTGACGACACGCTCGATGAGCTTAAGGACGCGAACTTTTACACCCACCTCGACCTCGCCTCTGGCTCCTGGCAAGTTCGAGTGCGTGACAAGGACATCCACAAGACGGCGTTTCAGACCCCTTATGGCTTAATGGAATGGGTCGCCATGCCGTTTGGATTGTGCAATGCTCCAGCTACATTTCAGCGGATGATGAATGACATACTTCGCGACCTTTTACATAAGTTCGTTACTCTCTACCTCGATGACGTATGTATCTACACTCGACCTCTGGAGGAACACCTAGTACAAATGCGTATCGTTTTACAACTATTTAAGGAGGAGGGCTTGAAGTTACGCCTTAAGAAATGCTTCTTCGGCCTTCAAGATATGGAATATCTGGCATATACTGTGTCAGCTAGTAAAATTTCGGTTTCCACAAAGAAAGTCGCGGCCGTTGCAGACAAGCACCCACGACGGAGAAGGAGGTTTGCAGTTTCGAACAGGTCTGCAAGTTCTATGCCAGATTTATTCATCATTTCAGCGATCTTACGGCTCCAATGACGGACTTAGTGGGGAAGTCCCAGCCACAGAAGGTTACGTTGACGCTTGCCTATTTGGAAGCCTTTGAGACACTCAAGTTACGGCTCATTTCCGCGCCATGCCTAATCCTTCCGGAGGTCGGCTCGGACGCGACGTTCACCGTAGCTACATGTACTTCAACAGTGGGGATTGCAGCAGTCTTGTTGCAAGACCAAGGAGATATTGGGCGCGTAAGTTGAATCTAGCTCAGCGTGGTAACACCTACTCTGCGTACGACTTAGAAGCTTTGGCCGTATGCGAAGCTGTCAAGCATTGGAGGTGCTACCTTGAAGGATGCTCTAAGTTCCTTGCCGTAACAAGCCACGACACACTGCGACATCTGCTCAAGCAACCGAACAACAGGCTGAACAAGTGGCAAGCAAGATACCTGCGGGATTTGCAACCGTTTGTGGGCTCGATGACACTTGCATATCGCAAGGAAGCTCTGAACGAAGCTGACCCGTTAAGCCAGCGTCCAGACTTCGTACCTTAGGCCACAGTTCCATTACTTTGGGATGGCGAGGTTCAGTCAGATCGAGAATTACGACGGAAGTCCCAGCTGCTGTTTGAAGACGCATAGTTAAATTTATTGACTGTTAACGCGTTGCAGTTGAGCCCTAATTTCGCTGATCTCATTCGCGAGGGGTGCTCCCAAGACTCGTTTTATGGGGACGAGGGTGAGTGGACGAAAGACAGCCGGATTGAAGCCAGAGACGGATATTTTGGCGCCTCGATCGCCTCTATATTCCACGGAACTCTAAGCTCCGATTGACATTGATAACAAAGCTCCACGAAAGTTCGTCAGCTGGTCACAGAGGAGTCGCTAGCACTCTTGCTAAAGCCATCGACAGATTTTGGTGGAAACGACTTCGCCAAGATGTGAATGACTTTTGTGAGCGGTGCGTCGTATGTCGACAAGCAAAGATTCGACCGCATATTGCTGCGACTCTTTACCCACTATATGTTCCACCCTGACCGTGGCATACAGTTGGTCTTGACTACTTGACACACTTACATGAGAGCAATGGCTTTAACAGTGTGCTGATTGTAGTAGACCATCTAACTCGAATGGCCCTTTTTCTGCCGTGTACAGAGACTGTTACTGCCGAAGAAACTGCAACTTGGGTTTTACAGGGAGTCTACCGATTACATGGACTACCCCGTGAGCTGGTCAGTGATCGCGACCCGAAATTCGTCAGTGGCTTTTGGCAGACACATTGGCGACGCCTTAGAATGCGCCTCACTATGTCTTCTAGTCGACACCCAGAGACAAACGAAATGACAGAGCGAATGAACATCACATTTTAGCAGCTTCTTCGATGTTTTGTTGCTATGATGGCTCTGAATGGACGACTCTACTACCACAAGTGGATTTTGCGTACAACGCCTCTCGTGCACTCGGAATTGAACACACACCGTTCGAGGCTAACTTTGGATTCTCTCATGAGGAGCCTCCTGAACTGTTGTTTAGCATGCGACCGTCAATTCCAGTTTCGCAAGACGCAACATAGCGGTTAAGATTGTTACAAGAAATACATGCCTTGGTACGCTCTGTGTTACAGCTACACAAGGACGAGATGCAAGCGCACAGAACCGTCAACAGCGCCACACTTCGCCAGAGGAGACAAGGTGTCATTCGTCACAACAAACCTTTTTCTACGTGGACAGCCGAATCAGAAACTCAGAGACATACAACTTGGACCTTTTTCAGTGGAGGAGCAAATCGGGAAACACATTTACAAATTGAAACTTCCAGCGACAGTACGCTTACATCATGTGTTCCATGTGAACAATTTACGACCTTGCTCTACCGCTCCACAACGACCAACTGTCCCGGTGATTGTACCTGAAGGAGACGACGAGGAGTTTGACGTCTCGCACATTTCTGTTGTATGCATTGAGTCACAACCTGGACGACGAGGCAAATATTTGCTCTTCATGACGCACTTCGGTGATAACGACATTCCACCTGTCTGGCACCGGTTGAACGAGGTACACCGGACAACATCGTTACAAGATTTCTTGGAGACGCCCCAATGGCACACTTTTGCCAAGACTCATGCGTACATCGACTTCATGCACGTTCACCCAGCGCGCATTCCTAAGTCTCAGTAAAAGCTTCAGTAAAGGAGCTTAGACCACGGAGGTCTGCCTCGCGGCGGCCTCACACATCTGTCAAGAGGGGGAGGGTACGAGTGTGACGAGTACATTCATGCAACAATACCTTGGAGGACAGTGTACATGTACTCGTTACTAATTCCAATTCGTGCTTTTCCATCGGACGGACGTACAAACGTGGGTACGTCGCTACTGCAATATTCACAAGGGTACTGATGCATATTGTACGACCATTACCTCATGGTACGTACATGTACGCACAGTTAATCTAACTAGCCGGATGACGGACCCTAGGCGAGTTCTCCGATGCAGAACATGCCGCGTCGTGATTCTCCATGCTAGACGAGCCGCGTCTTTGGACAGATGACAGCGGTTGGAAAGCCCTAACGCCTAACACGTAAGCGAAGCAAGCACGCGTAAGCTATCTGGGCAGAAACCTATTCAAGCCCAATGCAAACGAGGGAGGTGACAGAACCTTTTAACAATTCCTTTGTTCACTTACAACATATACTGCTAAAGTACAAGGAGTGAGACATCCTCTCAACATCTTTCGTCGACAACATCATTTTGCCATCTTGCAACGCCAGAACTAGATAGATTAGAACTGATTTGTGCTAGCGTATAGCTTGAAGAGGCTAACCGCCACACTTATCGCACAAGCTCTTAGAACTATCTCCAGACGAACTATCCAGAAGAGATACTGCTAGTAATTATGTACCGTCAAGGGAAAAGACGGCGATAAAGTGGTACCGCCGTGATGACAATAAAAGTGTCACTAAATATCGCTAAGATACTGGTACCATTTTGAGGAAATAAATAATGTCATATACTAGCACTTTGGTAAATGGGCTAACATATGACACTCTCCCCTCCTTAAGCACCGATACCTTAGATGCCACATCCATCACCCTACTCATCAACTTACGGCTACGTACGCGAACTACAACAACGCCCTTCGCCAGTTTTTCGCGTTCTGTGCGGAGGAAACCCTCTCCCCTCTGCAAGCCGCTCTAGCTACCGTGGTCCACTACACGGCCTGGTTAGGCCTACTCGATACGGTGGCTGCCGGCTCTATGCAACCTTATCTTTCGGCCGTCAACAAGTACTTCCGCGACCACCAGCTACAGCTAATCGCCATCGGAGACTTACTCGCCGACGCGAGGCGCGGCCTCGAAATGCTGCAACACCGCCTCGTTCCGGCCGACACAAGACTATTGCTACCCGCACCCGTTACCTTGGACATCCTACTTGCCGCTAACACACTCCGCGATAGCCTCATTCTCTGCTCACAACCGATCTTTTTTACCTGGCATGGTCACGTGTATTTTTCAGGTGTTAGGAGCGTTTTACGGGTCATGGTTTTTCCCTATCACGTGCAACTTTCGTATTGATTCTCATTTCATACGAGGTCATGATACGATGTACATCCGTGATAAACCGCACAAAATCTAATGAAGTCAAGTGTCTTTCTCATATTTTGATCTATTGTGACCCACGAATAGCGCCGCGTTCACGAAAATGAAGTATAAGGCTGTCCGCCGCTGCCGATGCAGTTTGGTTGACTATTGTCCGCGCGCACATCGCTACCTTGCCGCCATGGCGGCGCCCCATCCACCCCAGTGAATAGCCTTACGGAAGAATATGAGGAAATCCGTGGCTAGGGCTGTGCCTCATGCTCGATGTTGTGTGACAATGGACTCGGCGAGTGAGAAGTTGGCAGAGGATTTGGTAAAGTACGTGGACGCTTTTAACGACGACCCCGTCGAGGCAGCGGAGCGCGAACCATGGAGCAAGTCATACGGGCCGAGTGAGTTGAAAAATAAGAAAACGCCAAAGTTTGGTGGCGACGTAACAACACGGGTGAGGAGCTGGCAATTCAATTTGATGAGGTGAGCTCCCTATGCGAGTCGTGCTACTGGTCACAACACGTTATACAGCTTGTAGTATATTTTCCAGCCGTCCCGTTCGATCTTGACATGCGCGACGTTACTCCCCCCGCCTGCGACTTGTGGTCATTATTTGTTTACTTATTCTTTCGTGAATCTCAGACTAAGCAGCAAAACCGCTGTTGTCGTGGGATTGTTAGGGAGGTCGGAAAGCTTGCGAACTTCCAAGATCTGTCACACGGGAAAAAACTGGGGTTCAGGAACATGTAAGTTTTCCCGCCCAATGTTTTTTACCACTTAGACTAGCAATGTATGCAACAGCTTAACATCAACTGACATAGCGGCTTGTGCTCATATTCACACGTTTTTGCCTTACCATGAGGAATGCCCGAAGGATAAGAGGGGGGCTATAGCGATGATGCTCCCGCCTTTGACGTTGGAGCTCCACAAAACAACGTACGTCCCGTCATGTTCGACGGAGTACAGGTTGTCGGCGATTTTCTCGACCGCCACCGTAATAGCGGTCAAGAACGCCCCGCTGGTCTACGCGGCGAACAACCAACCGCTGCCCTCGGAGGAGACGTGGCACTATGGCGGTCGGTGGGCGCTGCTTCCACCTTACTCGGACTGGGAGGTAAGAGTCACCCCCGTCCTTTGTATGCCGACCGTTATAGACGCTACTTGCTAATGGAACGAGGCAAGACGAGTAAAGTAACCTTGTTACCGATTTGATGCCTTCTACAGTTTTGTAATTAGTCAGTCTATTTAATGCAGGCATACGTGAAACAACTCTTGAAAAAACTTGTGCTTCACGAGGAGATTAAGCGTTATTTCCGAAAGCCGATAAACAGGGATATTGCGTCTTGGGTAGCCCCCGAGGTGCGGATCTTGCTTGAGCGCGCCGGCTACAAATGTGAGCACCCTAAGCTCACGTACAACAAAACAAGTCGGTCCCTTTTGCATTTAGGGAAACACTTGTTGCTTGTGTTTTATGATTGTGATTCATGTTAGTATAATATCATTGTTACCAAAGTTTTGGCCATGCAAATGTCTTGAGAACAATACATCTCACCTTTTTGTGTGTTTTGATATCTAGGCATTCACGGCGCCCGGGGTGCTGCTGCGCGTGAGGAGCGGGCCCTTGCCCGTAGGCAAAGGGCAAAAGGAACTACGCGGGAAGTGATGAGTGCTACCTCGGTGGCTTGGAAGGCGGGGGGTATGACGCAGGAGAGCTGCTGGCTGAGGATGTGGGCATCTCCATCTGTCATTCTCCATGTGAGTTTAAGGTAGAGGGTGGCACAGTGATGGGGTCGGTGGGGGCACAACCAGCAGAAGAGGCATTGGCGGGCAGCGTAGGAAAGGAGCCGGCGCAGATTGACGGAGGCGGGTAATGTCTGGTGGGCGCGCCGCATGTTGGGGCGCATACCGTGAAACATGTCGCCCCGGCAGGTAATGAGGGGATGCCAATTTGCGTCCCAACATCGCGGGTGCATGCGCAGCGGCGCAATAGCCCCCCCTCATTACTGTCGGCTCGGGCACGGCAGCTGCAAGCTCTAGGGCGGGGAGCAGAGGTAGAGCAATACAAGGCAGCACTTAAACATTATAGACATGATCCCAATCATGCTGCGGCCAACAAAGCTGCTAGGCGACTAGAAGACTTGAACAATCGCGGCGCTAAATTAGTAAAACTAGTTATAGATTACCTTACCAAGTGAACATGTAATAAATAAAAAACAATCTTTTATGTGTGAATGGACCACTGATGCATACGGGGCATTGGAACTTTATTGATACCTTATATTGCATCGTCTCACTCATGACCATCATGTTTGCAGTGGATGGAATGGAATCGCAGAAGCACATGCAACAAGTGACTAGCTGTAGCAGAGATACATTGTTGATGGTGTTGATGAATTAACATTTTACAAAGCAACAAGTGCATTTGCCTTATAATATAATACACTGTAACACATTGTGACTTTACAAAAATGGAACGCGTGATTCATATGTATGCATACGACATCACCCCCCAGCATCATGTTTGTCGAAATGCACCATTATTGTTAATTCTACTATATAGTAATAGCAATGCTCGACGATTTGATGTGAAGGCAGAGGCACAAACTTTGGTGTAGCATATGCACATGCAGTTGAGACCAATTATTTCTTATGCTAAAATAAGTGAAGTGTGCAATTTAAAAAGTTTCAAAACAATTAGCGCTCATCGTATTTGCAGCAATACAATCGCCATGTAATTCACAAAGTTGGCAAAAGGTAATAGGCATAGCTATGGTGCATAGCTAGGTCCTTTTGTCATGTGTCGGTCTTCTTCATCGTCGCTGTCTGAAATAGATGAGTCCATGTCATGGTCCCTCTCCTCGGAATCTGGTGTCTCGTCCTCGAGCAGCCTTGCTCCCCTTGCGAGCAGACCTCGGCGAAGGATTTCATCGTGGTCTGGCGGTAGGTTGTCGAAGTATTCTTTACACCCCTTGATCATGGCAGCATTCCTCTATGCACATGCCTTGCTGCGTCCATCGCTGTCAAAGTTGAGGGGGCGATAAGGAATGCTTACACTCGGTGAGTGACACTGCATGTCATCTCACCCTCAGCAAGTGCCTAGCACTTGCCTATCACAAGACACGCACTCACCTTGTGGTGAGCACACGCCAACATATACTCTGAGCCTTTACATGATATCTAACGCTCAGCAACTTGCCACCATCAGCAAGCTAATCCTCTCTATTGGTGATTGGCTTATCATCTTATTGTGCTTAGTCACAGCCGTACTATCACGATGCTACTTGACCAACATTGATGTGTAGCAACTTGATTACCACACAAAACCATGTCTCGCAACACTCCCCCTTGCTACACAGGCAATCCCATGATGGCATTGCACAACTTGCCGTGCCTTGCGCTCACTAATGGCTTGGTAAGCACATCAGCAAGCATGTTCTCCGTCGCACAATATTGCACCTCGATGTCTCCGCTCTCCACCTTCTCCCGACAAAAGTGGTACCTCACGTCCATGTGCTTGGTGCGTCCGGTCGTCATGTTGTTCTTGCTGAGTGCAATACAACTCTGATTGTCCTCGTGAATTGTGATGGGAGACCCGGAGTCTTGGTGAAACTCGTGGAGTAGTTGCTTCAAAAACATCGCCTCCTGAGTGGCCGCAGTCAGCGCCACATACTCTGCCCCCGCTGTCGACAACGCCACAGTTTGTTGCCGCTGACTTTTCCAGGTCACCCTTGCACCGTTGAGCATGAACACATACCCCGTGCGAGAGCGGCGCTCGCCAATGTCACTCGCGTAGTCAGAATCTGACCATCCTACCACCTTTGATGAGGGTGCGCCACCGTACATCAACACCGACTCTGCGCTCCCCTTGAGGTAGCGGAGCACCCTCTTGGCTTGCTCCCAATGTGACTGAGAGGGGTCGGACATGTACCTTCTAAGGTGGCTAACAGCCATGGTGATGTCGGGCCGTGTGCTTACGGAAGCGTACAACAAGCTGCCGATCAAGCTTTGGTACGGCACTAGACCGGGAGGCAACCTTGATGTCGACGTCTCCACACAATTGCTCAAAGCATCGACCGCCAAAGGTGAGCCCACTGGCTTGCAGCCCATCATGTTGAAGCGCTCCAACCAATCTAAGACGTATTGTTGTTGTCCAATCCTGATGGTGCGGCTGCCACGATCACGCTCGACTGTCATGCCAAGCAACCAAGACACTGGACCGAGGTCTTGCACGTTGAACCTTTCGCCGAAAGCCGACTTGAACCCAACGATGAAGCTACCCGCTGATCCGACGATGATGTTGTCGTCCACGTACAACGCCAAGACATAAAGCTCACCCTCCTTGATGAAGACGTAAATGCCGGGATCCACCTTGGATTGGGTAAAGCCATAATCCTCTAGCTATGCTGTGATGGTCTTATTCCAGTTCCTAGGAGCTTGCTTGAGGCCATACAATGATTTCTTCAACAAGCACACTCGCTCCTCTCCATTGATGTCGAAGTGACGGATAAGGCTAGGGATCACCCGGATTTTCTCGATGTTGATGGTAGTGATGGTACGGCTTCTCGATGTTGATGAGAGTGATAGTTCAATTTTCCGATGTGGAATGACAGTGATAATGCAAATCCCGATAATTGCCATCGCGATAATCATTCTAGTCGATGATTGATGGGGACTCGCACTGACATGGGATGTATTGATGGCAACGATGTGCAAAGGCAAATACATTACCGGCTGATATTTTGGTTACATGAATTATTGCTATCAGCGATAACTATCGACATCGACATTGCCTTCGGCGCCAACTATCATCATCAACATCAGCATGTCCGATGTCATCATCTTTATCATTGCCATCAATGTAATCAATCGTGCACACAAATATAGCAGATCCACAAAGTAATACAATCTCCTAGAGGTTGGTGGTACGTATCCCATACAATCTATCCCATACAAAGTGGCAAACCCTCAATTCCCACACCCCACTCTTCCCAATGCGAACGTGCTCAAGCATTTCGCATTGGGGTTTTGGCAGCGCGCCATGCCCTCGTTGGCATGACGCAAAAAAGGTAATCAGCGGGGTGCAGTCCTATCATCGGGAGAAAAATGGGAAATGACAAACATTAAAATCTTTCGGCAAATGTGCGATTACAGTTTCGTTTTTAATGAATATCATATTGAAACAATATTTTTTTGTGCCTAATAAATGATCCATATGTTGTCGTTCTAGGACATTCTAATTACTTCTAAACTGTAATTTCAAAGTACTTCTAAACTTCTAAAGACTAAATAAGAAGTTCTTCAGCTTCTTCAACTTCACTCTTGATCTTCGCGAGTCTCCACGCTTCGTGTCACCTGACGACAAGACATAAATCAATTAACAAGCAAAGATCACAACATGGACGGATAAGAACAATTACGAACTAACAACACACTGACATGCGCAACATCACAACATAAAAATAAGCAACCACCTTATTTTCTCTAAAGTAAAACGACAAAAATTGCGCCCACATGACGAATTTCTTTTAAGAAATTGTAGTGGATATCACCAAGCAGATGAACATGAAGAGACCCCATATGTTTAACCATGAGAGAAATGAGGCATGCAAAAGCACCGCCCACAAAAAATAATACTGTCCGAAAACGGAGCAACCATCATATTGAACACAGTTTGGGCAGCAAATAACCACTTCACCACTTCAACAATATTGCTTAATACCATAACCCACAGCATCACAAAGACTATTCTCAGCTTAATCAACAAGATGGGTGGACAATCGTCCTGATCCAACAAAACACAAACCGCAGTTCAATGAGTATGAAACAAATAATTATGTAAGGAGTCAATCCATAAAACAGATCCGACAACCGACTACTGAGGGTAATGGATGCGTACCGTTAAAAATTACAGACGGGTCTTAAAGTTGTTGGCACCTATCTGACGATAGTCACCTACCCTCACGATTTGAAGCATGCTCGTTACAAGGCTACGGTGGGAGATCCGTGTCGAAACTTAGTACTTTGCACCAAATAACAAAATAAAGATGTTGCGAGACATGGTTTTGTGTGATAATCAAGTTGCTACACAGCAATGTTGGTCAAGTAGCATCGTGATAGTACGGCTGTGACTCAGCACTATGAGATGATAAGCCAATCAACAATAGAGAGGATTAGCTTGCTGATGGTGGCAAGTTGCTGAGCGTTAGATATCATCTAAAGGCTCAGAATATATGTTGGCGTGTGCTCACCACAAGGTGAGTGCGTGTCCTGTGATAGGCAAGTGCTAGGTACTTGCTGAGGGTGAGATGACATGCAGTGTCACTCACCGAGTGTAAGCATTCCTTACTGCCCCCTCAACTTTGATAAGTTATGGGCCCTCTAGCTGCTAGTTGTTGGAGTCATTTGTCTTGACTGGAACCTAGAGCTTGCTTCTCGAAGAGTGGTAGACCTTTGTGGTGTCGCACGATACGTGAGGTGCGGCTGGCTCACAAAGTGGCTGGCTCTTACTTGTGTTTGTAGCTTTACTTCGATACCCGGCTGGTAGCGACTTGTTTGTGTCGCTTGGAGCCGGCTTCAACCCCCGAACGCCGACTCGTGTGACGTGAAGATCGGCTTGCTCTTTTTTGTTATAGCTTGGCGCTTTCTGGAATTTTATTCGCTTCCGGAGCTTGTCACCCGCCAGTTTCTTTTCTCGTGAAAGCCGATAGTGGTCCGGCTGAATTTTTGGAAAGGCATCTTACCACAAGTGTACTAGCACTCCTGTACGACGTCACTTGACCGACCTTCTGAGACTCGTTTCTGATTGCCTTGGCTGTATAGACTCCGGGAGTACAATTGCGTCTTCGGTCAGCCCTTTGTCGTCTCCTTTTCTGAGCCGTGTTGCCCGCCTCTTCACCGGTACTTCGTGCTTTTCTTGTTGGCAGTTTTCCTGATTTTCTGGTGCTCTTGCGAGCGCATCCGACGTACCTGCTATGGACTCCGTGATACTACCCAAGTTCAGTGGGGAGAGACGGGATTTTGACGTGTGGAAGAAACGTTTTCGTGCATTTGGCTTGATGCAAAAGTGGGCTCCGGCTTTGTCGTCGGATGGTGCCGCTTCCTCTCAACAACAAGTCGACATGTACTCCACATTGATTCTTGCGCTGCCGGAGGACGACCTTTCTATTATCGAGAATGTTAGCGAGGATGACAAGACCTGCGGCCACACTGCATGGACTGCGTTAGTCAATCATTATGAGGACGATGGTATTTACCGGTGTGCGGAACTATTGCAGGACTTGGAGACGCCGCAAGCGGACGGCGAGAGCGGCATTCAATATCTGAACCGGTTAGTTCGACTGCAACGACAGCTTGCCCGAGTTGGGGACGTCGTCCACGACCGGCGTATCATCATGTACTTGGTGAAGGGCCTGCGCAGCGAATACCACTCCATCACCGACACGTGGGACGTACACGACCTCAGCATGGATACCGTCAAGCGTGATCTTCGTCAAAAGGGCATGCGCATCGAGAGTCGTGCGCAATCACATTCAGCGGAGCCCCCAACGCCTACGGCTTTTGCAGCGTCTCATGATGACTCAACGACTGAACTTTTGAAGCGGCAAGTCTCCGAGCTCCAAGACCAACTGAAATCTCTTCAAGGAGCTGCGACTACTCGTCGTGCCTCATATGGCAGAGGCGGAGCGAGAATTTTTCGTGGTGTTTGCTATGGCTGTGGTAAGAAGGGCCATCGCAGGTCCGAGTGCCCCGTCAACAACACCGGAGGTAACTCTGCGCAAATGGACTCCCCGGTTGCTTTTCCGGCGGTCATGGACGTGACAGCCACCCCTGCGAGGCCATTCTCCGAGGCTCGACACATGTTCGAGCGCGATGGAGAAACGTGGATGTGGTTGGCCGACAGCGGCGCCAGCCATCACATGACTAGTGTGCGCCGTGACTTCTGTGAGTATCGAGCGCTCACCGACCGGCTTTGGGTGAAGGGTATCAGCGCCCGCGCTGTTGGAGTGGGCTCGGTCCGAATCATTGTGAAGGCTGAAGATGGAGAGGAGATTCCTGCCACGCTAAAGAATGTGCTCCACGTTCCTGAGCTATCCCGTCGTGCGTCGTGGTCTTACCATCGGCTTTTCAGCCTCACCCACGCCCGGCGACAAGGTCATTGTTTGGTGTTAGCTGATCCCGTGGACCACCTTCGTCTTCATGCCGGTCATGGTGGTGGCGTGGTGGTTCCGTTGGAGCGCGCGCATTTGTTGGTGTGGTTGCCGGCGCGGGTTGCTTCGTTGAATCCTACCGCTTCGGTCGCCACTGCGCCATCGGAAAAACGGTTGTGGCATTCCCGACTCGGTCACCTTGGCGAGTCGCAATTGGACGGGCTCTTGGCCACTCAGGTGGAGGGTGTGGCGTTTTCTGCGTCGGAGAAGTTGGGCTTTTGTGAGACGTGTGCTGTGTGTAAGTCGCACGTCCGCCGTATCTCTCGTGAGCCGGCTGACCGGAACGTTGGTGTCTTTGAGGTCCTCGGCTTAGACTTCTGCGGTCCTATGAGTGTTCCATCCTTGGGAGGACGGCGGTACAGCTTGTGTGCGGTTGATTTCCGGAGCCGTTTCATGCTGCATGATGCGGTCCGCTCCAAGGATGAGGCTCCCGCCTCGTTCCGCCGCATGTTGACTACCATCCGTTCTCTGGAGCACACGGTTCGTCGTCTTCGGGTGGACAATGACACGGTGTTCTTAGGTGCTGCCTTCCAAAACCTCTTGGATGAGTTCAACATCGCTGTGGAGATCACTGCCCCTTACGCGCATTGGCAACATGGCAGTATTGAGCGGCAGTGGGGGACATTGGTCCCGATGGCGCAGTCAATGATCCGGCAAGCCGCGCTGCCAAAATCGTATTGGGCTTTAGCGATGGCCGCTGCGGTGCATGTCCGCAATCGTGTGCATAGTAGCGGAGCCGGCGGTGTACCTTTCACCTTGGCGACCGGTAGACGAGCTGATTTGAGCTCCATGCGGGTCTTCGGCTGTCCGGCCTATGTCCACGTTGACAAGTCTCAACGCCGCAAACTTGACGATCGCGCGTGGAAGGGTGTCTTTGTGGGCTATGCTTCCGAATCACCTGCGTAGTTGGTGTACAATCCTGCTACTCGTCGGGTGGTGAGCAGCCGCAACGTGGTGTTTGATGAGGCTGCAGTCCTCTCCATGGGGGAGAGCAATGCGGAGCAACGCAATGATGATGAAGAGGACAGCATCCCGCGCACCATGTGTAGCGAAGAACCGGATACATCTTCGGGGGAGTCGCCGCTACGGGAGTCGCGGCAGCATTCCGGGTCGACGGAAGAGGAACGGGACATGCATTCGGGGGAGACTCCACGGCCAAGGTATAATCCTCGATCCACTGCTGCACCACAGCAATGCGTACCCAGTCCAAGGTATAAACTCCGTTCAGCGGGTGCTTCGGGAGATGGATGGACTGCGGGAAGTGCCGCAGCTATTAAGTCAGCCAGCAGCCCGACCGTTCAAGAGCCGGTGTCATACAAGCAAGCGCTGAGGAGTCCCCAATCGGGGGAGTGGGAGGCAGCTATCAAGAGCGAGTACGACTCACTTGTATCTCGGAAAACCTGGACATTGGTCCCTTGTCCTGCCGGTCGCAAACTCGTAGATTCCAAGTGGGTGTTCAAGCTGAAGCGCGATGCCAATGGACAGATTGCAAGGTACAAAGCAAGACTTGTGGCTCGCGGGTTTACTCAGGAGAAGGGTGTGGACTACCACGAGACCTTCGCTCCCACAGTGAGGGTGATTTCTATTCGAACGTTGCTCGCGCTTGCTGCTTATAATGATTGGGAGGTGGAGCAGCTTGATGTGGTGACGGCATTTTTGGAGGCCGATATCGAGGAGGAAATCTACATGAGGCAGCCGGAAGGATTCCGTCACTTCGACATCAATGGAGAGGAGCGAGTGTGCTTGTTGAAGAAATCATTGTATGGCCTCAAGCAAGCTCCAAGGAACTGGAATAAGACCATCACAGCATGGCTAGAGGAGTATGGCTTTACCCAATCCAAGGTGGATCCCGGCATTTACGTCTTTATCAAGGAGGGTGAGCTTTATGTCTTGGCGTTGTACGTTGACGACAGCATCATCGTCGGACCAGCGGGTAGCTTCATCGTTGGGTTCAAGTCGGCTTTCGGCTAAAGGTTCAACGTGCAAGACCTCGGTCCAGTGTCTTGGTTGCTTGGCATGACAGTCGAGCGTGATCGTGGCAGCCGCACCATCAGGATTGGACAACAGCAATACGTCTTAGATATGTTGGAGCGCTTCAACATGATGGGCTGCAAGCCAGTGGGCTCACCTATGGCGGTCGATGCTTTGAGCAATTGTGTGGAGACGTCGACATCAAGGTTGCCTCCCGGTCTAGTGCCGTACCAAAGCTTGATCGGTAGCTTGTTGTATGCTTCCGTAAGCACACGGCCCGACATCACCATGGCTGTTAGCCACCTTAGTAGGTACATGTCCGACCCCTCTCAGTCACATTGGGAGCAAGCCAAGAGAGAGCTTCGCTACCTCAAGGGGAGCGCACAGTCGGTATTGATGTACGGTGGCGCACCCTCATCAAAGGTGGTAGGATGGTCAGATTCTGACTACGCGAGTGATATTGGCGAGGGGCGCTCTCGCACGGGGTATGTGTTCATGCTCAACGGTGCAGCGGTGAGTTGGAAAAGCCAGCGGCAACAAACTGTGGCGTTGTCGACAGCGGAGGCAGAGTATATGGCGCTGACTGCGGCCACGCAGGAGGCGATGTTTTTGAAGCAACTACTTCACGAGTTTCACCAAGACTCCGGGTCTCCCATCACAATTCACGAGGACAATCAGAGTTGTATTGCACTCAGCAAGAATAGCATGACGACCGGACGCAGCAAGCACATGGACGTGAGGTACCACTTCTGTCGGGAGAAGGTGGAGAGCGGAGACATCGAGGTGCAATATTGTGCGACGGAGAACATGCTTGCTGATGTGCTTACCAAGCCATTAGTGAGTGCAAGGCATAGCAAGTTGTGCAATGCCATCATGGGATTGCCTGCGTAGCAAGGGGGAGTGTTGCGAGACATGGTTTTGTGTGATAATCAAGTTGCTACACAGCAATGTTGGTCAAGTAGCATCGTGATAGTACGGCTGTGACTCAGCACTATGAGATGATAAGCCAATCAACAATAGAGAGGATTAGCTTGCTGATGGTGGCAAGTTGCTGAGCGTTAGATATCATGTAAAGGCTCAGAATATATGTTGGCGTGTGCTCACCACAAGGTGAGTGCGTGTCTTGTGATAGGCAAGTGCTAGGCACTTGCTGAGGGTGAGATGACATGCAGTGTCACTCATCGAGTGTAAGCATTCCTTATTGCCCCCTCAACTTTGACAGTGTGGAAGGGTTACACGGAAATGCCATCACCGGGGATCGAACCCGGCACCTCCGTGTCCGGAGTCAAACGCCGTAACCAAGTACCGCGCCGAAAAGTCGGTACCCATTGGGGATATATCTCATATATATACTCCCGTACTGCCCGAGCAACGGGCTCCCGCAGTACATCCACTATTGGCGAGATAGTAGGGCCAAGACTCCCCCGGAGTACAACGTACGGATGTGTCCATTATCATGCCCACCACGGGGATCTCACAACACTCCCCCTAATGGACACCATCCCATCGACTCCGGTCAAACCCTACAAACCCGCGTCATACGCGGAGGGCCCATAACATGTGGAAGGGTTACACGGAAATGCCATCACCGGGAATCGAACCCGGCACCTCCGTGTCCGGAGTCAAACGCCGTAACCAAGTACCGCGCCGAAAAGTCGGTACCCATTGGGGATATATCTCATATATATACTCCCGTACTGCCCGAGCAACGGGCTCCCGCAGTACATCCACTATTGGCGAGATAGTAGGGCCAAGACTCCCCCGGAGTACAACGTACGGATGTGTCCATTATCATGCCCACCACGGGGATCTCACAACAAAAGAACATCTCAGCCATTGCATTTCGGCATGGACGTTGGACAATCATGTGGGAATATTTCAACGCGACGACTGACATACTTGAATGCACAAGGAGGAGGGGGGGGCGGGGGGGACGCAAGTTGCGGACATACCTTTGAAACACTTGCTTCGGGCTTAGTCTTTATATTAGCCGACTTCCCGACTAGCTCTTGCTTTCCGGTTTGCAACGAGTACCTGCGCATACAACAACATGTTTGCACACATCGCACTAAATAAATTGATACGTGCAAGCACAAGCAAGGATAAGCTAGCAACAGACTAGAGCTACCACCTCTAAGTAACGAAAACTTGCAGCGGCGAGAAGAAGTGGTGATGGGCGCAAAACACACTCCACCGGATCGTTTATTCACGTATTTTACTGCATACCTAGGTAAGCGAGCAAAGTGACAACTGCAAGCTAACGGGGGAGGAGTTAGTTGCCCCGACAAAACAGCACTTGGATAAAGTCGCTATAACGGAGCAGGGTACCTTATCTTGTCAGCGGCCGGCGATCGGACACAGCGCGCTGCGCCGCTGAAATACAGGTTTACGGTAGTGTGGCGAAACAAAACTTTGTAGATGCACTTACCTCGCAGCTTCGCCGGGTAGCATCAAGGTTGAATAGCAAGAAACATTGTTAATCGCCGAATAATATTATCGAGGTGGAGAGACTTGGACACAATGCAACCTGATGGACAAGCACTGCGGCGGAAGTAGTGGCAGTCAAAACGCATAGCGATCGCGAAAGGACGTTTAAAATTTTGAAGTGTTTGCAGAGTTTGCGGTCGCTATTCATATTAAATACATGCCACGAGCCGAGGAAATGACGGTGACTGCGTGATTGGAGTGGGTGCTGCCTATGATCATCCAGTACTTTGAATCAATGTATATTGAATTATTGATCCATGCCTCGACGCTTTTATAGTATCAAAGATTTCATGTTGCCTCGTTGGCAGCATGAGCAGATGAAAATACCGCCAGATGTGCGTGAATCCGAATCATCAAATAGTGATTAGCTGTCGGACGGTACGATCAACTTGCTGGATGACGATTGATGAGCCGATGAACAGACGCCCATTCGTGACAAGTGTCGTTTCCCAGCCGCACACAGTTGTCAATCATAGAAAATGTACGTAAAGTACTAGAGAAATGGCGCGAAGTGTAGCAAAGACACGCGCCTTTTCAGCAATCAGATATCTGATTCAATGAATAAGAATGCATATTTCTGAAAAATCAAATGAACTACACAACACATGTAGTTGCAACTCAACAATAAATGAACGAAAATTATTGGAAAACACTAAATTTAAGTATGACGTGTTTTTTTAAAAATCTTATAGAATTGTTGTATGACGCACTCAAATAAAACAATGATAAAACTTCTCAATGACATTGACGCAATGAAATAAAACAATCACTGACATGAGTCTTGATTGTTTATAGTGGTCTAATTACATTCATTCGTTTAATTTCAAAATAATTCGGAACATGCACATGAAAAAAATTAGTACACAACGTGCAGTTGAAACTCAAGAAGGTTCAAGTACAAACAAATAATGGTAAAAATGATTATAAGAAGTACTTTAGGAACAAGTAGTGGTACCCGTAAGAGTCAGTATTATTGACATTTAGAACGACAATATCCCATATTGTGTAAACGCGCTAAAGTACTGAATTTGACTTTGAAAAAATATATATATCGGGAATTATCGATATAAATGGCACTCGTCGACTATAACTATCATGCGGCCATCAATGGTAAGGCCTCACCCATCACCACACCATCGATAGCACAAGGACTCCCATCATCATTCCATGGACTGCGGGCGAGTGAATTATATTCATCCCCGATATCAAAGAACATAAACATTGCCATCCCCGATATTCATAAAGAGTCATCGAGTTGCCATCAATGGCACATGTGTCCGTATCGATGGCACCATCAGATGGCAATATTTGCTGGATGACAATAACATCGAAAAATCATCGATGGCTGATCCCTAGCCTTAGTGACGGAATCCTTCCGGCTGCCTCATGTAGATTTCCTCCTCGATATCGGCCTCCAAGAATGCCGTCACCACATCAAGCTGCTCCACCTCCCAATCATTATAAGCAGCAAGCGCGAGCAACGTTCAAATAGAAATCACCCTCACTGTGGGAGCGAAGGTCTCGTGGTAGTCCACACCCTTCTCATGAGTAAACCCGCGAGCCACAAATTTGCTTTGTACCTTGTTATCTGTCCATTGGCATCGCGCTTCAGCTTAAACACCCACTTGGAATCTACGAGTTTGCGACCGGCAGGACAAGGGACCAATGTCCAGGATTTCCGAGATACAAGGGAGTCGTACTCGCTCTTGATAGCTGCCTCCCACTCCCCCGATTGGGGACTCCTCAGCGCTTGCTTGTATGACACCGGCTTTTGAACAGTCGGGCTGCTGGCTGACTTAATAGCCGCGGTACTCCCCGTAGTCCATCCATTTTCCGAAGCGCCCGCTGAACGGAGATTATACCTTGGACTGGATACGCATTGCTGTGGTGCGGCAGTGGATCGACGATTATACCTTGGACGTGTAGTCTCCCCCGAATGCATGTCATGTTCATCTTCCATCGACCCGGAAAGCTGCAGCGACTCTTGTAACGGCGACTCCCCCGAAGGTGCATCCCGTTCTTCGCTACACATGGTGCGCGGGATGCTGTCCTCTTCATCATCAGTGCGTTGCTCCGCATTGCTCTCCCCCATGGAGAGGACTGCAGCCTCATCGAACACAACATTACGGCTGCTCACCACCCGACGAGTAGCAGGATTGTACAGCAACCACGCAGGTGATTCGGAAGCATAGCCCACAAAGACACCCGTCCACGCGCGGTCGTCAAGTCTGCGGCGTTGAGACTTGTCCACGTGGACATAGGCCGGACAGCCGAAGACCCTCATGGAGCTCAAATCAGCTCGTCTACCGGTCGCCAAGGTGAAAGGTATACCGCCGGCTTCGCTACTATGCACACGATTGCGGACTTGCACCGCAGCGGCCATCGCTAGAGCCCAATACGATTTAGGCAGCGCGGCCTGCCGGATCATTGACTGCGCCATCGGGACCAATGTCCCCCACTGCCGCTCAATCCGGCCATGTTGCCAATGCGCGTAAGGGGCAGTGATCTCCACAGCGATGTTGAACTCATCCAAGAGGTTTCGGAAGGCAGCACCTAAGAACACCGTGTCATTGTCCACCCGAAGACGACGAACCGTGTGCCCAAGAGAATGGATGGTAGTCAACATGCGACGGAAAGAGGCGGGAGCCTCATCCTTGGAGCGGACCGCATCATGCAGCATGAAACGGCTCCGGAAATCAACCGCACACAAGCTGTACCGCCGTCCTCCCAAGAATGGAACACTCATAGGCCCGCAGAAGTCCAAGCCGAGGACCTCAAAGACACCAACGTTCCGGTCAGCCGGCTCATGAGAGATACGGCGGACGTGCGACTTACACGCAGCACACGTCTCACAAAAGCCCAACTTCTCCGACGCAGAAAACGCCACACCCTCCACCTCAGTGGCCGTCCAATTGCGACTCGCCAAGGTGACCGAGTCGGGAATGCCACAACCGTTTTTCCAATAGCGCAGTGGCGACCGAAGCGGTAGGATTCGACGAAGCAACCCGCGCCGGCAACCACACCAACAAATGCGCGCGCTCCAACGGAACCACCACGCCACCACCATGACCGGCATGAAGACGAAGGTTGTCCACGGGATCAGCTAACACCAAACAATGACCTTGTCGCCGAGCTTGGGTGAGGCTGAAAAGCCGATGTTAAGACCACCACGCACGACGGGATAGCTCAGGAACGTGGAGCACATTCTTTAGCGTGGCAGGAATCTCCTCTCCATCTTCAGCCTTCACAATGATGCGGACCGAGCCCACTCCAACAGCGCGGGCGCTGATACCCTTCACCCAAAGCCGGTCGGTGAGCGCTCGATACTCACATAAGTCACGGCGCACACTAGTCATGTGATGGCTGGCGCCGCTGTCGGCCAACTACATCCACGTCTCTCCATCGCGCTCGAACATGTATCGAGCCTCGGAGAATGGCCTCGCAGGGGTGGCTGTCACGTCCATGACCGCCGGAAAAGCAACCGCGGAGTCCACTTGCGCAGAGTTACCTCCGGTGTTGTTGACTGGGCACTCGGACCTGCGATGGCCCTTCTTACCACAGCCATAGCAAACACCACGAACAATTCTCGCTCCGCCTCTGCCATATGAGGCACGACGAGTAGTCGCAGCTCCTTGAAGAGATTTCAGTTGGTCTTGGAGCTCGGAGACTTGCCGCTTCAAAAGTTCAGTCGTTGAGTCATCATGAGACGCTGCAAAAGCCGTAGGCGTTGGGGGCTCCGCTGTATGTGATTGCGCACGACTCTCGATGCGCGTGCCCTTTTGACGAAGATCACGCTTGACGGTATCCATGCTGACCTCGTGTACGTCCCACGTGTCGACGATGGAGTGGTATTCGCTGCGCAGGCCCTTCACCAAGTACATGATGATACGACGTCCCCAACTCGGGCAAGCAGTCGTTGCAGTCGAACTAACCGGTTCAGGTATTGAATGCCGCTCTCGCCGTCCGCTTGCGGCGTCTCCAAGTCCTGCAATAGTTCCGCACACCGGTAAATACCATCGTCCTCATAATGATTGACTAACGCAGTCCATGCCGTGTGGCCGCAGGTCTTGTCATCCTCGCTAACATTCTCGATAATGGAAAGGTCGTCCTCCGGCAGCGCAAGAATCAATGTGGAGTACATGTCGACTTGTTGTTGAGAGGAAGCGGCACCATCCGACGACAAAGCCGGAGCCCACTTTTGCATCAAGCCAAATATACGGAAACGTTTCTTCCACACGTCAAAATCTCGTCTCTCCCCACTGAACTTGGGTAGTATCACGGAGTCCATAGCAGGTACGTCGGATGCGCTCGCAAGAGCACCAGAAAATCAGGAAAAATGCCAACAAGAAAAGCACGAAGTACCGGTGAAGAGGCGGGCAACACGGCTCAGAAAAGGAGACGACAAAGGGCTGACCGAAGACGCAGTTGTATTCCCGGAGTCTATACAGCCAAGGCAATCAGAAACGAGTCTCAGAAGGTCGGTCGAGTGACGTCGTACAAGAATGCTAGTACACTTGTGGTAAGATGCCTTTCCAAAAATTCAGCCGGACCACTATAGGCTTTCACGAGAAAATAAACTGGCGGGTGACAAGCTCCGGAAGCGAATAAAATTCCAGAAAGCGCCAAGCTAGAACAAAGGAAAGCAAGCCGATCTTCACGTCACACGAGTCGGCGTTCGGGGGCTCAAGCCGGCTCCAAGCGACACAAACAAGTCGCTACCAGCCGGATATCGAAGTAAAGCTACAAACACAAGCAAGAGCCAGCCACTTTGTGAGCCAGCCGCACTTCACGTATCGTGCGACACCGCAAAGGTCTACCACTCTTCGAGAAGCAAGCTCTAGGTTCCAGTCAAGACAAATGACTCCAACAACTAGCAGCTAGAGGGCCCATAAGCTGTCAAAGTTGAGGGGGCAATAAGGAATGCTTACACTCGGTGAGTGACACTGCATGTCATCTCACCCTCAGCAAGTGCCTAGCACTTGCCTATCACAGGACACGCACTCACCTTGTGGTGAGCACACGCCAACATATATTTTGAGCCTTTACATGATATCTAACGCTCAGCAACTTGCCACCATCAGCAACTTAATCCTCTCTATTGTTGATTGCCCTATCATCTTATTGTGCTGAGTCACAGCCGTACTATCACGATGCTACTTGACCAACATTGATGTGTAGCAACTTGATTACCACACAAAACCATGTCTCGCAACAATCTCTAAGTTGACGGGGCGCCCTGTAATTCTGAGGTTGTCCCTTCTCAACAACTAGATCTTGATAGGTGCGCACTTTGTCGAGGACTTGTATTGCCAAGTTCTCTATATGCGTGTCACTGCGTTTCAGTGCGACGTGGCGCGTCTTCTGGTGGATCGCCTCTGCACCTTGGTTGCAGAACTTGTCCAGAGAGCCATGCAGGTAGATCACCTCGTGATAGTGGCATTGCATTATATGCATGTACACTGTCACATGTTCGGGGCCGCATCGCATCAAGAAAGCCGACATAAACATATATGCATACCTCTTCACCTCCGCTGCATGGGCGTCACGCGACGGTTGATCGTTCTCGCAGCCACGCCCAATTAGATGATTTCAATACGAGAAAGTGCGCCATGGGTGCTTCGACCATTGGCACACCGCGCTCCCTTGGTCCTCGAACATTTTGTTCATGAGCTCCTCGTGGAAGTCCATCAGGGTCGAGCAGATCTCCCTTGGCCATGACTCCGCTGACAAGGACGACCCGCCCTTGGACCCTGCGCGCCGCTTGCCAAGATGACTCCCTGCGTTGAGCTTGACTTTCATCAATTCCAGAGCCCAAACAATAATTTGTACAAAGACGAATTAGGTCAATATAATTACCTTCATCAGAAAATCACATATGTATCTATATAAGAAACATGACCGAAATGTAACCAGCTAACGACATGTCTCACCTCCTCCAATTGCTATGCATCGACGTTTTGACACACCGTCCACTTGAAAATAATCTGAGGAACGATGCGCAGTCTGCAATGCAAAATGTCGAAAACATAGTGCAAGATCGGCATATCAAGCATGGGACGAAGCACGGTGCCGAAATGTTGATGGTTGACCTTGCTCCTCGCTGCGACGCCGTAGTCTTCAGGCCCGGCTTTTGCCTTCAGTGGTAGGGGCAGCATGTTAAGCTCATTGTGGCAAGGTCCCATGGACTTGCTGCATCCCGGACAGACGTAAGATGCGCAACCCTTACCGGCATCACATCCGGAGGTGCAACAATTCTACTGGTCGGTGCTTTGCCCTGAGGGGGTGTGAGCTAGTTGGATTTGCTATGCCAGCGTTCTTGGCTCCATGTGGTCCACGGTCTGTGTTCCCGCAGTCTCATAGCGCTCGGAAGACTTTAAATGCAGAAGAGCTATCAATACCTTACAGTAGATACATGGAAAGCTGCTAGAGCACCAATTAAGCCCAAGGATGATGTTCAAGAACTTAAGGCCGCCTGTCAGAAAACACACATTAACAGACAAATCAAAATAAAACTTGAAAAGCACGACCAAACAAGACAGCGTCATCGAGGCATGATTTCCATAACAACTAACATGAGTCGTCATGCGCTCGTATTAGAAAGTATCATTTCAGTTGCACGTTGGTCGAACAACATGACGAATTTGCAGCTAGTGTTAGAAAACAACTTCATAATGCACATGAAATCGATAGAAAACACACATTAACGGACAAATCAAAGTAAACTTGAAAAGCACGACCAAACATGGCAGCGTCATGGAGGCATGACTACCACACTAATTGAAATTGAAATTGAAATTGAAATTGTTTACAACATGTACCGTATGCGCCGGTTTTACACCAAAAGCCGTATGCGCCGGCTGCTGTCTCTGGGCCCTCCCAACTATGCCATACATGGAACTTACAAGTCAGGGCTAGACCGTGAACCACCTATATCCAACCTATCCAAGGGTATTCGGGGGTTTTACTCCCCCCCGGGGAGGGTCTGAAGCGGGGTGATGGTGGTGTGCAAGTAGGGGCATGAGGAGGTGCATTAAGTGGAGGTGCGGCGGGAGGTTGTGCGGGATTTGCTGCGATATATGAGGAGGAGATGATGTAGCCATTGGACAGTATGCGTGTGTAGTTGTGCAAGGATGCGAGACGTGTCGAGGTGTGCTTTGGAGATGAGTTTGTCAGGAGGGTCTGTGCGGGCGGTGAGTAGGGAGGTGAGACTCGTGATGGTGGAGGAGTGCGGTGTGCTTGGCCAGTGGTTGCGGATGGCGTTTGCAAGGGGAGTGTATTTGGCACGTATGAGGTGAGCTGTGTGGGAGAGGTTATTGTCCGTACGATACTTTCATTCCCCTATCTGAATCATTTTGATGGATGTGTAACGGCGGCGGCCGTTACTTTGTGTGACCGACGAAGCGAGGTTCGAGGAGGCGGATAAAGTCGGGTTTGTGTGCGGGGGGTAGTAACGCGGGGGGGGGGGGGCAATCTCAGGCGGGAGGACGGCGGGACACGAGGTTAGGGAGTCGGGCGAGAGACCTTCGTCAGCATCAACAAGGCGGGTGGGCATGTGGGTGGGGTGAGGCGGGTGAGAGTCGAGCGGAGTGTGGGCATGAGTGGGGGAAGCAAATGATTTTATGGGTTTGTTACCGAAGTCTGCAGTGATGGTTTCCCAGCGTCCTCCGTTGTGGCGTTCCAAGAGGGGGAGTAGGAGTTGCAACGCAGTGTTATGTCGGTCCTGTCTTAGGCCGGACATGGTGGGGCAGTTACCGGCCATGTGGCCGTTGCTAGTGAATTGTCCACATAGGGGGCAGCGCAGAGTGGGGTTGTGAGTAAGAAGGCGGGTGTTGTGGACGCCCCACATGAATTCTTGTTTGTGGATGAACTGAATATTTGTGAGGGTTGAGTGTTTTTTGTGGAAAGAGAAGTCGGCTCCGTCCTCCGCGGCGCGGGCGAGGAGGGCACCGTGTTTGGTTGTTTGCGAGAGGGGTGTGTGTGTGTGTTAAATGATGTAGGTGTGTGCGTCAGCTTTGAGGTTGGTGTATTTGTAGGGTATGGGTTCCCCATGGGTTTGTGGAATGAGGGTGTATGGCTAGGTCCAGTGGCCTATCGTGACCTATGAACCTGTGGTGTATGTGGTGTCGGGTGGGTGACCATTCGCGACTTGGTTAGCGAGTGCGTCTGCGAGGTCGTTACCTAGGGAGTGGTTGTGTGCTTTAATTTTGCAGAGGTGTGTGCGGATGCCTGCGTCGCAGCGGGTTTTGAGGGTGTGTGTGTTGGAGTGGAACGTGTCACGGTGAATGTTGTGTTTGTAAGCGGTAGGGCAGTTTAAGTATCATTGTATGAGGCGGAGGGAGCACGCACTGTCTGTAAGGAGGTGGGTGCGGCCGAGTTGGAGCCCAATATCTATGCCAGCAAGTTCAGCTCGATTTATTGTGTGCGAGGGAGGGGTAGAGGTTACCATGATTTTATTTGGGTGTCCGAGGCGGGGTGTGTGGCTGCTGCTCCGAGACTACCACACCAACTAACATGAGTCATCATGCGCTCTTATTAGAAAGTATCATTTCAGATGCACGACGGTCGAACAGCAAGACGAATTTGCAGCCAATGTTAGAAAACGACAACTTGATAATGCACATAAATCGACAGAAACACACATTAACAGACAAATCAAAATAAAACTTGAAACGCACAACCAAACATGACAGCGTCATGGAGGCATGACTTCCACACCAACTAACATGAGTCGTGATGCGATCTTGTTAGAAAGTATCATTTCAGCTGCACGTTGGTCGAACAACATGACGAATTTGCAGCTAGTGTTAGAAAACGACAACTTGATAATGCACATAAAATCGTCAGAGAACACATAGCCAACCCAACATCACCCAACATACCTCCAAAAATCACTTTGAAACTGTACTTCACGCCATCCACCTCTAGTCCCTCGTCTGACATCAGCTTCGAAACCATTGCCGCCGATTGTATCTTCTCTACGATGTCCTTGTACTTGTCGTTCCCCAGGAAAACCCCAAAAATACAGCAGTTCTCAACGCTATTGACTCCGCACTTTTGCAAAATCTCGTCCACATGGGGGTCCGCATAATCACCAGAGTTATTGTAAATTGTCTTCAAGACGAGGGACGTCCCCTGTACTTTGTTCTTCTTTAAGATGCCACAGGCGTCCCCGAGAAGTTGAACTTGCACCTAGTTGTCGGTCCTAGGAATAAAAAAGTCCCGCCCGTTCGCAACTAGCCACCGAATGCGCGATGTTAATAGAGCCATTGCGTCACTCATGGTGGCTTTCGGGATTTCTTTCTCCAGGCCTAGGCATGTCATTAGGTCATGCAACCTTTTGCTGATGACTGCAAGGGAGGCGAGCTTGGGGAAGCTTGTGCCGTACGGCAGCCTTGCTTTGACCAGCCGCAGGTCCCTCTGAACGGACCTAGTGAGGTTCGCCACCTTTTGGTACTCCTTAGTGCTGAGGCCCGCGTGAGTAAACATGTCGGCAACAATTTCGTCATAGTGCTTGACGATGCACTCCACGATATCCTCCTTGATCTTGCGGATGACACTCCCGCTAAGCATCCCCTCCATCTCTTAGTTCTTGGCGTGTATTCGCAAAAACGTGCCGAGGACCTTAGTAAGGTACCCCGCCTTGCTGCGGTCATCGGACTCCTCTCCACCCCCCTCGCCCGTTGCGTCGAAATTCAGGCAATCGGGGCCAAACAGTTCCGTAAAGTACTCTGTCAACTTGTTGACATCCGTGGCAAGCGTCCAGCGACTCGGCTTGTCGTAGTTGATCCCCCGCCGAGGAACGAGCGACGACGCTTACACGGTGTCTTCAACCGCTTTCAGGTCCTTCAGCGCATCTTCCAGCTGTTTGCTGAGGAAGTCGGCCGTTTCCGCGAGTTGCTTAGCTTGGTCCTCGGATGCCCTAGATGCTTCATTACTAGCGGCGAGCCGCTGCTTAATGATCGCTTGGACCTCCTTCATGTAGCGCCGCTGATTTCCAAGCTTCGCCATCAAGCTTGTCCGCTTTGTTTGAAGGTCGAGATTCTATTTCTCTAGGCGCTCTAGCTTCGAGTTCATGGCGACCCCGTCCGTGATCACCAGTTGAAGCAATTGCCCCATGCTTAGCTGCGGAGCCGTGGCGGTGACAACTGGAGGTGGTCGTTCCTCGGGAGGCTGCCGCCCGTTCCATGCAACCCCTAGGTCGACACGGCTAGAGACCACGAAGCCGGTAGCAAGCGCTGACGGAATACGTTCGATGGTCCGCGGAGGGATGGAGGCGTCGTCCACACCGGTAGCATATGTAGCGATGGCAGTTCGAAGTATTTGAATCAACGACTCGCAGATGTCACTCGACATATTAAAAAAACTAACAACTAACGATCGCATTAGTATCCAGCCACGTCAACCACGCCCCGTAACGCAAGTAATCGATCGACTGCTACTCGACATTTAGCTTTGCTTACCGTCACGCCCGTCCGGTCTGCGCCTTTTTGTACCCCGTGCTGAGTGATTGTTGTTGCTGCGGCTGCCATCCATCTTGAATAGTAACGGCGGCGCGGAGCGATCAAACCTCCATGTAAGACAGATTTGCGAAAAAGTCTTAGATTTCAATTTTAATACGCAAATTTGGCCTGAGCTTCATCTATGATTATACGGAGGAAAGTTTGAAGTTCGGGATAAGGAATACCTGCTGCCGACGATCGATGAATAGACGAGCCTTCGACTGGCCGCACGCGCTTTAAATGTCAATATGCGCAATGAAGGGTCAGTACCGGTGTCTATAAATCTAACAAGTCCACCGCACGCGCTGGTCAAGACGCGCGACGACAGCGGATTGCGATCCAACCACATGAGGACATGTCGATGAAAACATCTTTAATATCTATTTAATTACCCGAGGGCACGTTTTGCCAAAGATGTCAGCTTGCTTACACTTTTGCCAAAAGACCACCACATGTTTGGCATGGGGGAAGATTAGCGTTAATAATGGGATGGGTGGGTAGTGGGTTGCGCGAGCTAGATGGGCGAGCGCAAAGCCGAGAGTGCCAGTGCTCGGGGGTTGCACCGACTTAAGGGGCTGCCGCTAGCTAGTGCTGCTGGGGGTAGGGCATGGGGCGTTGCGCTAGGCGTTTCCTCAGTCCTCGAGGGTCACCTCGAGGACTGGGTAAGACGTAACGCTTTACCGTTCATGTTTGCGTTCTATCACATATGTAAGTAAGTTTTGCAAACCTCTAGATTTAAAACAATCTTACTATTTACCCGAGGGCACGTTTTGCCAGTATCGGAAATAAAACCGGAGGTTTTGCGCAACCTAGTCTTGATGAAGCGGTTTGGCTGGGACGAGCCAGCCGAAGTACTGCCACGCCGCTGAAGATGGGGTCATGGTGGGGTCGATGTATTTCCCTTTTGTGACAGAACTGTTTTTGGCCCAACCACCCATGTATCTGACAACGTGGAGTGGGGCCCCGATGCAGTTAGCGGCGGAGGCGGCACCTTTACGTAGGCTGTGCGATGTCCACTTGAATCCACTCGGAGGTGTGGCGCCGACGGCTGCGCATGGGTCGAGGAGCTAGGCGGAGAGTGTCGCAGCCGCTTGCCAATCGCCAGAGTTTTCGTAAGGTACGAAGCTCCATAGTGCGGCTGGGGGGGGGGGGGCTGTTGTAGAATTTCTTGCAATAGGCGGTCCATTGTGTGCAATAATGTTCTAGTAGGTCAGCGAGGGTTGGATTGACAGCAGTAGGGATAGCCATGATAGGCTTGTTGGCCGCACTGCGTTTTTGATCTCCTTTAGCTTTTCGGATGAATAGCCAAATTTGTTTGGATGGCCGGTCGACTACGAGGTCGTGTGTTAAACACCGTACGCCTGATTCGGCTCAGCAGAAAAGCGCATAATTTGTGCATATTGCCAGTAGCGCTCGAAATTGCGCGATAAGGTGGCGTGAGATAGGCGTCCACTGGAAATGTGTGCGGAGTTTGGCGGCAACGGTGAGTAGCGAGAGTGCTAGGAGGGCTGGTAACGGGAGGCGCGAGTCCGCTGCATGTAGACGTTGTTGCTGCATCGCGAGTCCGCGTCGAGCGTCGGCCAAAAGTTCACCGACTGCGATTGGCTGCTGCTGGTGGTCGCGGAAAAACTTGTTGATGGCTGAGTAGTAATGTTGTAGCGATGCAGCGGCGACGGTGCCTTGTAGTCCCAACTAGGCCGTGTAACGAACGACTGACTGTGTGGTAGCTTGCAGCGGGTGGATGTTTTCCTCGTGGCAGAGAACGGCAAATTGACGCATGCCGTTGTTGTAGTTTGAGTGAGTTGTCGGGGCTAGGGAGCTTTTCATCATGTGTAGCGCGGTGGTACCGATTTGGTCGGTGCCCAACTGTTTGCGAAGTCGTGTAGTCATGGTAGCCGTCCACGGCGCGTGCGCGTCTGGCTCTCGCAATGTGTACCGGGCTGGCCGCGAGGGCTTGGGCGGGTGTTTAACCATAGCGCGTAGGTCCGTGAGGCTGGAGCTAGCCGTCCGCAGTGTGCGTCCTATTGCGCCTCTGCGGGTGTACAGCAAGGCCGGCGTGGCAGTCGAAAAGCCACGATGCTCCATGTTGGTCGTCCGACCCCCTCGCGCGAGCCGTGCCGACCGGGGAAGAACAAGTCTCGCGAGGCGGGGTAGTGGATGGTCTCGGTGGCCAATAAGCTGTGTAAGTCCTGGAACCACGGTTTGTGGGGCCAATACGGTGCGATGACGGTAGCAGCGGCCCCCGATTGGCGTAGTTTCGCACTGAGGGCGGAAAGAGCTAACCATGGCGGGTTGCAGTAGTTTGCCTCGCGTTGCCACGCGGTGTCCGGAAGGTGTAGACAATCTACGTCCTTGCATTTGGGGTCGCGCCATCGGGCGTTGAAACGTGGGAGCTATGCGTTTTCCATCGACGCAAAGCGGTCGATCGAGTGTGGCCCCCACGTTGTCTAAAGGTAGTTGAATATTCGAGGGCTTAGCTGCCAGTCGTCGTGGTCGAGTTCTCGGCTCAGGCTGTCGGCCCATATGTTCGCCGTCGAGCGGATGTAGCGGGGTCGGATGTTGATGTCGTTGACGTCGAGTAGGTGCCAGAGCCGGCGTTGTTCGGCCATCATGATAGGAGAGCGCGTAGCCAACTTGGACAACGTAGCCACGACGGCTGTGTTGTCCTCGTGGAGTGAGACATGTCGGCCTCGGAGTTGCGGTAGAAAGGACTCGATCGCGAGACGAACGGCACGGAGTTCTTTCCATGTGATGTGTTGCTGTCGGTCGTCGTCGTACAAAAAACCGCGGGCTTGGTAGGCAGGGTTGCCGTTTAGGACGGGTCCCCATCCGTAACCGCTTGAGTCGGCGTGGACGTACGCTGTCTGGATTGCTTTGTAGATAGAGCGGCCGTTGTGTTGGTCGGCGACTATACGCCACCACTCGAGGTCGCGTCGTAACTGGTGTGTCATCCGGACACGTCCGCCCCATCCCTTCCGAGTAGCCAGCATGCAGTGTAGTTCGCGAAAAAAGGAACGGCTGGCGCGATGGCGAGGTAGAGGAATTTCTCCTCGCCAACGAATGCCGCGAGTTGTCTGGCGGGCAGCCAACGAGCGGTGGTCGCCGCGCGGCCGAGTAACACTGAAGCCTGTTTGGTAAGGGCTTGTAGCTTGTCGGTAGGGGCTCGATATTCGCCGTTCAGGAGGTCGACTGTCAGGCCGAGGTGGTTGCCCACCTTTGTAGGCTGCCATAGGCCCTTGTCAGGGTTGCGCTGGAGGCCGAGCCGGTGTAGCAAGGTCTCGATGCGGTCGCGTAGCAGTAGAGCTGCCTCGTACGAGCTGGCCATGAACATGAAGTCGTCCATGTAAGGTAGCAGGCGTACGCCGCGCCATCGGACGTTGCGAAGGAAACGTCGTGACGGTTTGTATGGCGTCGCGGAGTTGGCGGTCATCGGTGTAGGCGCTGTCGAGAGCAGTTGTATGTCGGTACATCACTGTACTGAAGAAATCGGTATTAAATGCGATATAGTAGCTATTTGACGCTAGATTAAATTGTGACCGTTGGATAATAGATCTAACGGTCCAACAAGCGTTTTTGGAGATAACCGCAATATTATTTATTTTAGTATGTGTGGTTCTAGCGGATATAAGAATGGAGCTCAAAGCACTGTAACTATCCTTTCTACGCTCCAACCTTCAATAGGTTATGGGCCCTCCCCAGTACTCCCACGCACCTCGTAACTCTTGTTGAGTCAGCAGTACTTCTACTTCCACTTCTACTACTACAACAGCACTACAGCAGTACTTGTACTACAGTTCTACAGTAGTACTTCTACTACGTCAGCAGTGCTTCTTCTACTACTACCAAGTCGGGAAGTTTATCAACGAGGAGCTACAGGATTACAAGTTTGTCGGCGCTTCGACTTCAATTTGTGTGTTGGAGCTGGGCTGAAGGATCGATTCCGTACTGTTATACGGAAGCTGTGGCCTCCATATTTTGGTGGTGAGTACAGCTTGGGTTGCTGCGACGTGTGTTGCCTGATATCGTTGGTGATACCGTTGGTCTGCGGAAGTGTGAACGAGCGTGTGGACTGTATAATTTCGTCTATCATGTCGCTAGCGTTACCACTGGGTCGACTTGCTGTCGACGTACTTGAAAAGATTGCTGGGATTTTTCCGTGTCGCCTGTTGTGCTTCGTGGTGGTGTTTTGGATCGCCTGACCTCGTTCGCGGCGTGTCGGAACCTGATTTTTTCCCGCTGTCGACGAATCTATCGAGTTGTGGGGACTGTTCCATATCCCCTGTTATTTTCGTGGTCGTCGTTGGACTGCGTGAGCTTGTTTGCGACGTATCGGGACCTGATTATCCGTTGTCAACCGACCTTTCGAGCTCTTGGCGACTGTTACCGCGTCGCCTGTTACTTGCGTGGTGGTTGCCTAGACCACTTACGCTTCGTCGAGACGTGTCGGAACGTGCTATATCAGTTGTCGACGTTCCTGTTGAGCGCGTGACGAGTGTTGCCGTGTTACCCGTTACCTGCGTTGTGGTGCTTGGCACACCTGCGTGTGGTCGGGACGTGTCGGAACCTTATTCGTCTGTTGTCGGAGACTTGTCGAGCTCGTGGAGACTGTTCTTCTTGTTACTTGATACTTGTTTGGGGGTAATTGGGTCGTCTTCACTTGATCTTGCTGTACCGGAACCTTGTTCATCTCCTTTCGACGCACGCGCCAAGCTCGAGCCGGCTTCTACTGTGCCGTCTGTTTCCTTGTGTTGGGGAGGTTGAGCCCAGTGAGGTTGGTGGGACGAGAATTTATTATTGCTGTTGATCTTTTGACCCCCAGTTCGTTGTCTGCTGGCGTCTCGCTCCATGGCTGAGAGTGTGAAAGTCCCTGTTTTTTCCGGCAAAGCCGCGGACTTTCCCTTGTTCCGAACCCGGTTCACAGCATTCGTGGATGCGGTGGGCTGTGACGCTGCTCTGGATTCCGAAGGCGAGGACGATGCTGCTCAGCAGAAGAAGCTCTACAGCTTGTTGGTGTTAGCTTTACCCGAGACTACGTTGCACATCATCCGGAAGGTCGATCGGAAGAGCAAGGCAGCTGGCTTTCATGCTTGGCAAGCTTTGCTGCGTCGATTCGAGCACGACGGCATTCACCGGCGCGGGGATCTACTGGATGCTCTGGACGAGAAGCAACGTCAAGAGGAAACTTGTGTGGACTTCTTCACTCGTCTTCTCGACGTTCAGGCGCAGCTTGCTCGAGTCGACGAGGTGGTCCCGGATCGGCGTATCGTCATGAATGTCGTCAGGGGCCTGCGGCCTGAGTATTCTACCATGACAGATGCTCTGAATGAGCGCGACTCGAGTTTGACACTGGACTTCGTTGAGAATCTTCTCGCTACCACTGGGGTGCGCATCGAACGTCGCTTGGCAGAGGCGCAGGAGTCGGAGCCCGGAAAGACTGCTTTCCCTGCAGTGTCTGATGATGACAACCTGCGGACCATGCTGCAAGACTTGCAGCGAGAGGTGGCGTCCCTGAAGGGTGTCCACGGAGAGAGCGGAGCGAGCAGTACCAGAGGCAACGGAGGGCGTCCAGCTTTCAAGGGTACTTGCTTTACGTGCGGTCAACGCGGCCACCGGCGTCAGGACTGTCGGGTGAAACGGCCACCCCGGGTGAACACTGCCGATGCAACACCGTTCGGCGGGTATGTTGCTTTCCCCGCTAACATGTCAGCCTCGATTCCTGATAGTGATGGCTTTCTGGCGGCCACTGTCAAGGTGCCTCCGTACCTGCACGATGTGGAGCCTGGGCTGTGGCTCGTTGACAGCGGCGCTAGCCATCACATGACCAGCGTCTTGAGAGATTTCCAGGCCTATCGCCCGATTTCTCCGGTTTGGGTGAAAGGTATCAGTGCCTATGCCAAAGGTGTGGGGAGCGTCCGTGTCACGCTGCGCTCCAAGGACAGCGACGCTGTCCCGATCACGCTGCACGATGTCTTCTATGTACCGGATCTGGCGGCTCGAGCATCGTCCAGCCATCAGCGTCTGTTTAGTGTCTCCCAGGCGCGGCAGCGTGGGCATCGCACTGTCTTCGAGGACCCGTGTGACGTACTTTGCGCCCATGCGCAGCATGGTGGTGGTGTCACTATTCCCCTTCACCGTGCCCATGGTCTTGTTTGGCTCCCTACTTCGGTTGTTCCGTCTGTCTCTGCCTCGCCGGCGATGGCGCGACCCTCCAAATTTCTGTGGCATCTGCGTCTTGGTCATTTGGGGGAGTCCTGTATGGATCGACTTGTGCAATCTGGTACCTCCGGTGTGCAGGTCAGTAAGTCGGACCGCCTTTGCTTCTGTGAGACCTGCGCCTTGTGCAAGTCTCGTGTGGCGCGTATCTCGCGTGCGCCGTGTGCGGACCCTGACCGTGTCTTTCAGAAGGTCGGCGTAGACTTCTGCGGTCCTATGGGCGTGGCTTCTTTGGGTGGCTGCTACTACAGCCTCGCCGTTACGGACTTCAAGTCTCGCTTCGTCCTGCATGACGTGCTGAGAACCAAGGATGAGGCTCCGCAGTCGTTTCGGCGGTTTCTGGCTACTGTCCGGGCTTTGGGTCACAAGATTGAGCACGTGCGTCTCTGTTGACCTAAGCCACCTCCGCGTCTTCGGCTGCCCGGCGTATGTCCATGTTGACAAGTCCCGCCGTCGAAAACTTGATGACCGGGCGTGGAAGGGCATCTTCGTGGGCTATGCGCCGGACTCCCCAGTGTGGTTGGTGTATAACCCTCGCACACGTCGTGTGGAGCGCAGTCGGAACGTGGTGTTTGATGAGTCGAAATTCACTAGGTCCGTCAGCAGGGGGGAGGAGTCGTCGGCTGTCTCGAAGCCAGCGCCAGATGATTACGAACTCTCGTTGTTCATTACTTCTTCTGGGTTTCAGAATTCGGGGGAGCACGTGGTTACAGACGAAGACGTTGTTGAGCCAGACGACACAGAGAGCGGGAGTCAAGAGCATGGGGAGCATGATACTGTGCCTGGTGACCAAGAGGGCGGGAGTCAGGAGCCGGAGGAGCTTGTTCCTGGCGATGGCGTTGCGCCGAGGCGCAGCACCCGGCACTCTCGACCTCCGGGGCAGTGGTATGCGCCGGTTTTTCACCAAAAGCCGGATGCGTCGGCTGCTGTCTCTGGGCCCTCCCATCTATGCCATACATGGAACTTACAAGTCAGGGCTAGACCGTTAACCACCTAATCCAACCTCTCCAAGGGTGTTCGGGGGTTTTACTCCCCCCGGGGAGGGTGCAAGTAGAGGCGAAAGCTGTGTGCATTTAGGGTCGTGCGTGGAGGCAATGTGCGGATGCGTGGCGGGAGGTCGTGCGGGACTTGATGCGGTATATGCGTAGGAGGTGATGCAGCCATTGGACAGTATGCGTATGGAGTTGAGCAAGAATGCGAGATGTGTCGAGGCGTGCTTTGGAGACGAGTTTATCAGGAGGGTCGGTGCGGGCGGTGAGAAGGGAGGTGAGACTCGTGATGGTGGAGGAGTGCGGTGTACCGGTGCGGCTCATGACTATGGGTATGATGTCGACCACTGTGCCTGGCCAGTGGTTTCTGATGGCGTTCGCAAGGGGTGTGTATTTGGTGCGTATGAGGTCAGCTGTGTGCGAGAGGTTATTGTCTGTGCAGTACTTCCATTCCCCTATCTGGATTTTTTTGATGGATGCGTAACGTCGGCGACCGTTGGAGTGACCAACGAATCGGGGTTCGAGGATGCGGATGAAGTCAGGTTTGTGTGCAGGGGGACGAAGTGGGGGGGGGAGAATCTCAGGTGGGAGGACGGCGGGGCACGAGGTGAGGGAATCGGGCGAGAGACCTTCGTCAGCAGCGACAAGGCGGGTGGGCATGTGGGTGGGGTGAGGTGGGTGGCAGTCAAGTGGGGTGCAGGCAGGGGTGGGGGAATCAAACGATTTTATGGGTTTGTTACCGAAGTCTGCGGTGATGGTTTCCCATCGCCCTCCGTTGTGGCGTTCCAGTAGGGAGAGTAGGAGTTGTAGAGCGCTGTTGTGTCGGTCCTGTCTTAGTCCAGACATAGAGGGGCAGTTACCGGCCATGTGGCCGTTACTAGTGAATTGGCCACAGAGGGGGCAGCGCAGGGTGGGGTTATGGGTAAGTAGGCGGGTGTTGTGGACTCCCCACATGAATTCTTGTTTGTGTGTGAACTGGATATTTGTGAGGGTTGAGTGTTTTTTGTGGTAAGAGAAATCGGCGCCGTCCTGCGCGGCGCGGGCGAGGAGGGCTCCGTGTTTGGTTGTTCGCGAGAGAGGAGTGTGTGTGTGTTTTGTGCTGTAGGTGTGTGCGTCGGATTTGAGGTTGGTGTATTTGTAGGTTACGGGGTCCCCTAGCGTTTGTGGGATGAGGGTGTATGGCCATGTCCAGTGGCCTATTGTGACTTCAGAACCTGTGGTGTATGTAGTATCGGGTGGGTGACCATCCGCGACTTGGTTTGCGAGGGTGTCTGCGAGGTCGTTGCCGATGGAATGGTTGTGGGCTTTGATTTTGCCGAGGTGTGTACGGATGCCTGTTTCGCAGCGGGTTTTAAGGGTGTGTGTGATAGATAAGAGGGTGTCGCGGTGAATGTTGTGGCGGTAAGCGGAAGGGCAGTTTAAGTAACCTTGTATGAGGCGGAGGGAGCACGCACTGTCTGTGAGGAGGTGGGTGTGGCCAAGTTGGAGGCCAATATCTATGCCAGCTAATTCAGCACGATTTATTGTATGTGAGGGAGGGGTAGAGGTCACCATGATTTTGACTCGGGTGTCCGAGGCGGGGTGGGTAGCTGCTGCTCCGAGGGGGGTCGAGCCGCCTTTTTTCGAGCCGTCTGTGTATACGAAGTCCTGCCAGTTCCAAGCAGGGGTGCCTCTGGTGGGGGGGTACGTTAGATGCACGCGGTCTGGGAGGGGGTATGTGAGGGGGTGAGTTGGGTTTGGGGGGCGGTGGTATATACCTGCTGAGTGGGGTGAGTATGTGACAAAGAGGTGTGGAGGAGGGGGGGTGATGATGGGGTTGGGGAGGTGAGTGTCGTAGATAGATTCGAGAGTGTTGTGAAGTGCGGTCATGGCTGCGGGTGACGGGAGGGTGGTGAGTGCGAGGGGGTTAGCGACGAGGTATATGTCGACCATCCATCGTGTGCCGAATGGGGTAGGGGTGGGGTTGCCAGTGTGTTGGTCGGGGGGTAGGAATGTGTTTGCGTCATTGGGGAGGGTGTAAAGGTGGTGGGTAGAGTTCTGTTTGGATGCGGAATGTGTGACGGAGAGCTGTGAGTAGGTCTTCTCTAGTGGCCCATCTATTACGGGTGGTGGTGGCGGGTGTGGGTGAGTGGATTTCTGAGCGGGAGCCTAGGCGGGTGAGGAGGTGGTAGACCTCCTCTTCGAACGTATGGTGCGAGAGGTCGGGGCGAAAGAGGCGGTAGAGGTGGCGGACGCGGGGGCCGTTAAGGGTGGTGACCGCGCGGCCGTCGGGAGTGCAGAGTATGGTGGTGTCGTGGAGTGATGGGTGTGCGTGGATAGCGAATTTACCGGTAGGGAGCATGTCGAGGTCGGGGTTGATGGGGTCATGGTTGAATGTGATTAGGGGGTGTGACCACGGAGGGGGTCCGGGTTCTGGCAAAATGGGTGTGGTGGAGGGGACATAGCCGGAGTTAAATGCGGTGAAGGCGGTGGGGCCGGAGGGGGTCTCACTGATGGTGTCGTGGAGTTGTAGGCATGGGGCCCACTGCACTTCGTGGAGGTGGGTGAGGTCGTGGTGTTGGCCGCGAGCACACCACTCGCACTGCCATGTGGCGGGTCCCTGAGCTGGGCGGCATTGGGAGTGTATGGCAAAGTGCGGGCATGTGCAGCAAATGGAGGAGGGTTCTATGTGCAGGGGGTCGTGACAGATGGAGCAGGCGGTGGGGGAGGGGGAGGGGAGGCATACCGATGTGGGGGTGGAGGAGATGAGGCGGAAGCCGTCGTCGAGTTGTAACTGAATGTCCCATTCCGTGAGGTGTTCCGGGGCCCATTCAACCATGTACTGCGTCTGGCCGTATTATGTGTCCTTGTGTTTGGAAATGATGCGTGTTACGTCGCAGGGGGGGTAGTGGTGGTCTGAGGGGGTGAGGTATTCTGTGTCTAAGTGTGTGGTGGGTGCGGTGGGGGTGGGTGAGTGGTGCGGGGGGTGTAGATGCCTGATGAGAGGGTGGGGGGCGAGCGGGGGAGGTGAGGGGAGAGGAGTGGAATC